>CADCXT010004200.1:0-18906 GCA_902806775.1 Microtus agrestis
AGGTTCAGAAGACAGGATGGGGGAGTGGAAGGAGGAGGAGGAGCATATGTGAGGCGATGTGCACTCTGGAAACAGCACAAGTGTCACATGTTCTGTGAGGACAATGATTGTTTCAAGAGTGCAGATATTATAGTCTGTACCTTAAGCAAGCTTTGAGTTCAGGAGAAAAGAGGCATGTCAATTTATATTGTGGTATGTATTAGCAAAGAGTGGATAACCATAGAACATTGATTCACACCCTTCTTCCTTTTTTTCTTAATTTTTATTGAACTCTACATTTTTTCTGCTCCCCTCCCTGCCTCTCCCCTCCCCTTGAACGCTCCCCCAAGTTTCCCATACTCCCAATTTACTCAGGAGGTTCTGCTTCCCATGTAGATTAGATCTGTGTCAGTCTCTTTTAGTGTTCTCATTGTTGTCTAAGTTCTCTAGGATTGTGGTTTTCATTGCTTTATGCCCCTTGACCAAATGGATAAGGAAAATGTGGTATATTTACACAATGGAGTACTAGATAGCAGACAAAAACAACATCTTGAATTTTGCAAAAAAAAAATGGATGGAGCTAGAAAACATTATTTTGGGGGGGACCAAAAAAACAAATTTAAAAAAAAAAAAAAATTTTTTTTTTTAAAATTAAAATAAAAAAAAAAAAATAATATATATATTTTTAAAAAAAAAAAAATAATAAACTAAATCATCTCACCATCAAATATATTAATTGATAGAAGTTTAATTCACGACCATTTTTGTAGTATTAACAGTACTCAACAGTTGGAAGCATCCAGCATACCAATTGGCCACGAGTAAAGTTCAGTACAGAAGTTCAGCCCTCCAGGAAAATATCTTGATGCATGAATATGGAAGCCAAAGGTTCTACAGACTTACCGATACGAATTCTCTAGAGTAGTTCAATTTCTAGACATGGAAGATAGAGTACAGGAGGAATAAACGAAAAATTATAAAGACGTAATTTTTTTTGCAAGATCCACTGGTCTTTCCATTACTTACACAACAATAGATAAATGTGTTGTTTCAACTTGGGCGCAGTAGCTGCTCCTCAATCTACTGCCTTTACAGCGAGGAGCTGCAATTCAGTTACCTTCCTGCTTCTATGTCAGTAGCCCAGCCACTCAGGGCACAGCCTGCAGGAATTCTATTCCCACGGGCACTGGCTCTGACACTGCTTATAAAGGTAGCTTTAACTACATCTCTATCATTCTATTTAGTAGTAAAACTCAAGCATATTGATATGCATAATATAGATACAGATGATATATATATATAAAACATGTATTAATATAATTGTTTATGAGGTGATATCCTGCTAGCTCAGAGAGGCTGAGTAGCAGCTATCTAACCTTCCCTCATAGCTGGTGTCTCCCCAAAACACATCCTTCTATTTCACCAAAATAAAAATCAAAACCACACAAAACCCCTCCCAAATACTTCTGGTGCATGTCTCTATCTCTTTGAGATGCCCGCTGATGATCTACTATTACATTCCTGTCAACTAGTTGTTGCGGCAGCCTCCTGACCTCAGGTTTATTTTATTTAATTATCACAGATGCAAACTCGGGATTCATTATAGGGCAAATATCCTTCAACATATATTTAGAATTAGATCAAAGCACAATTAAAAATTTAAGTAAGAGCTATGATTAGCAGTTCACATCATGAATCAAAATGCTTGAGAGACTGTGGCAAGACTGTTGATAATTAAAGATGATCATGGATTCAAATTTGCCGTAATTCAAAGTCATCATAGTTTTTGAGATCTAATTTACATTATATGAAATTTATTTCCATTTAATTCTTTTATATATACAGTAGTGCCAATGTTAGACATTTATCTCTCTATGTCTCTCAGGAGAAAGAACTATGCTGGACTTAGTAAAGGACCTAGAGTTCCAAATTCATTTCCCCTGTGACAGTGGTGAGCAAAGATGAGGCTTGCAGACTCTGCAGTGGCTCCCATGAGAGCCTCTTTTGCACCCCAAGGAGGGAACTGGAAAAGGAATGGGACATTGTCTCTACAAGCTTTGTCCCAAAGATGAAACACCATGTCTGCTTATGTTTTAGTTCTGTCACATTTGCTCTGTAAGGAATCTGGGAAATGACTTCTTTAGCTAGAGAAGCAGGTAAGCAGCTGAGTCTCTACTGCTCTAAGATAGTGAAGATACTGAGAGGAAGCATTTACCAATTGTTTTAATTATTATACCAATGTAATCCTCAAAATGCCCTTTTGATAAGGTTTATTTCCTCTCAATTATTAGATGAAGAAACCAACACTCATAAAATATTGTTATTTGACCATCAAAGCTGCCCAGAAACGCACTGCAATTCACTGTCCACGACAGCAAATGTCCTTGAGAAATTAGTCTGCAGATACACAGTGGTCTCAGTGCTTGTGTCCTCCCTATGAAGTCATTGAAACTTAATTACCAGTGTGATGGTGTGAGGCAGTGATTACTTGTTATGAAGGCAATATTTGCTTAAGAACAAAGAGCAAGATGGCTTCTTTTCACATTATGGCATGATGATACAGCAAAATTCCCCAACTATGACAAAGGAAATTGACACTTTATAAGACAAGAAATCTGTTGATGACCTGATCTTAGAATTTCTAGACTCTTCATGTAGATAAAACCAAAGTGTATTGGTGGCAATCTATTCAGTAAAAAGTATTTATTTATAGAAGTCTGAGTAGACACTGATATGAGGTTAGCCATAAACATCCTGATTATTCACTTCAGGATATATAGAAATTCATACTTAAGCTGTAGGTTTGAAGAAAGTTATAGTGCTTACAGTTTTCAAAATCAGCTTTTCTAAGGAATAGAGAACTTTTGTTTCCTCACACTCAGGACACTAGATGAGATAAAAGCATATTTGTTTTGAAAGACAGCTTTCTCTATCTTTAGAAAAAAAAAGTTTAAAGCTTAATGGAGCCTCCTGTTTCCTTGAAGCAAAAGTCCAGGCTGAAATTGACAGAGTGATTGGCCAGGAGAAGCAGCCCAGCCTGGCTGACCGAGACTCCATGCCCTACACCAATGCTGTTGTCCATGAAGTGCAGAGGATGGCAAATATCATCCCTCTAAATGTTTCCAGGGAAGTGACAGTTGACACTAAGCTGGCGGGATTCCACCTGCCCAAGGTAAGTAGGCTGAGGAATGGAAGTCTGCTAACCATCAACCCTCTGTGTGTTTAGTCCATACGTTATTTGAGTCTTTGCTGCTTTCCGTAGGGCTCCATACTTCATACCAATTTGACTGCCTTGCACATGGACCCCAATGAATGGGCCACCCCAGACGTTTTCAATCCAGAGCATTTTTTGGAGAATGGAGAGTTTAGGAAGAGAGAATCTTTTCTGCCTTTCTCAATGGGTGAGTTGTGATGAGCAGGAGGGCGTTCAGAGCTCCACCTTATCCCTTCTTTTTTCCTGCATATTCTTCTCTGGAATCCTTACAGATAAGCCTTTCCATATATCTCCATTTTGCACCTGGTTTCAGTCTGAACCCACATAAAAACACAGGTACAGTGTCAATCCCTCCTTGCTTCTGATGGAATTTCAACTTCCTTTGTTCTGTTTTCTACCTCACTGACAACAGACACCTAAAGCCTGCCTCTTGCTGAGAGCATAAAGCTGAATTTCTGCCATTGTGTAGACATTTTGAGTGCCACAAGTTCTTTTTAAGGGATGGCTCCTGACAATGAAGAGGGTTGAATTTTGGGGTTTTTAGTTGTTAGATAGCTTTAACTAGTGTTTGCTTAGGTGAATAGGCTTCTGTCCCATGAACAATCCCTAAATAGGTCTTCTCTTTCTAAATTCAAACCCCTTTGTTAAATGTAGTTAATACATGCATCTGCTACACCACCTGACACACAGGAAAGGAAGTGCAGTGATGACTTTTTCCATTGTGCTTTCTGCCAGGCAAGTTATTAAAGACTTCAGTGGCAGTGGTGTGGAATCAATAACCAAACGTTTTGGTATATTCTAGATATTGACTTCTATATGTAATTTGGCAATTCTTTAATTTCATATCTATGTTCTAACCTTTAACCAACAAAAACAAGCAACCTGAGAGCAGGAAAGTGTAGGACAGAAAATGAAGCAGAGCTGCCCCTTGGAGCATGCGTCCCACTGCAGCCTTCCAAACTGCAGTCAGTGAGCACTGCAGAGAAACGGATGCAGACCTAGACAAATGTGCTTCTCCCAGAGCTCAGTGTCCACCAGGTTTTCTCACACAGAAGCTTGTGTCCTAACACTGTCTGCAGGAGGTGACTAAATGCTACACAGAAGGCACACTGAAATGCTTGATATGATCATTAAGTTTGCAGATTATCTAAGGCAGTGTTGCTTCTCCTGATGTGGAGGCTCAGACCATGAGGACACTTCATTTGCCTGCACAGCTAGTGTTGATCCAGAGCTGGTGTTTCTTGGGGCTGGGCTGCCCTGGATTTGTTCTGACCTCTTTGTCTTTCCATCTAGGACTGTCTGTTTCCTTGTTAACTGTTTACACTCACTTTAATAGGAGAGCTGATAAGATACAGAGAGGCTGTCCAATCTTCCTCTTTATAAAAATAGCCGGGCGGTGGTGGCACAGGCCTTTAATCCCAGCACTTGGGAGGCAGAGTCAGGCGGATCTCTGTGAGTTGGAGACCAGCCTGGTCTACAAGAGCTAGTTCCAGGACAGGCTCCAAAACCACAGAGAAACCCTGTCTCAAAAAACCAAAAAATAAAAAAATAAAAAAATAAAAATAGCATTATATAATAAAAATTATAAAAACAAAACCTTGGACACATATTTCACTTACTCAACTTCTCTAAGTTAATGAATCAGATCAATGAAATCCTGAAAGCCTACGAATATTATACCTTTTATTTTTCAAATAAATGGCTTCTGTGATAATTCTTAGGACTATGGTGAGAAGAATGAGAATAGACCCCAACATGCCTTCCCCAGGAAGATATTCCTCTAGGCCCATTGCTTCCCAGGAACATGCCTTCCCCTCATTATAGTGTAAAATCCTCTTCCCATTGAGGCCTCTTGCCTCACTCAGTTTAAGGAATTCTCCCATCTATACCAGTTGTAAAATAAAGTAGCAACACAGAGAGACCCACAGGTGCTGTTATTAAGAATGTTATCACTTACTCTAAACTACACACACATCACAGTCCTTGTGTCAGATAAGCACCACAGTAATGCAGTTATTAATACTCAAGAAGAAAAGGAATAAAAGTTTCCTTTCACCCCATAGCAGACTCCATAAAGGACAGAAGAGAGTTCTTTCTTTTTCAAGATCACAGTTCCCAAGAACTGACAGAGCAGGGTCTTATGCTCTTATTTGTAGTTTAGTTCTCTTTGTGATACATCCAGACTGTGACTTGTCCCCAGAGTTATGGGCCCATCCATTTGAAGATTCCCCAAGTCCATGTCCTTTCTATCAGTTAGCATCACAAACTGCATCATTTGGTAAGAATCTGTTACTACTCAGGGGTTTCCACATGAGGTCAGCGGCTTAGAGAATCTTTGCTCTCCTGTTTTACATCTCATCCTGTGCTCTGATTGGTGGTGATCAAGATCTCTAGAGACAGAATAGAGGACAGAGCAGTGATTAGTGCAAGCTGGGAACTGTCACTCCATAAGTGACACTGTAAGCCTCATGACCAGGTGTTTCATAGTGCATTCTACATTATTATTTGATAAAAAAGAACTGGGGCTTATGAAAAATGACAAAATTTAGTCTTGGAGAAGGAAAACCTATATTTTGGAATACACTGTTATTCAAATTCAGAAAACATCAGCTTGAGTGGTCAAGTCAGAAATGTTTGAGGTTTTAAAACAAGTGCTGGTTAGCAATGGGCTGTAACACTTACTGGTAAACCTGAGTGATTAAATATAAAGGGGGCATGTAGCATTGGAATGTCAGCACAGGACCATGGGATAAGAGCACTGGTTGCTCTTCCAGAGGACCCAGGTTTCATTCCCAGTACCCACATGGCAGCTTACAACCTTCTCAGAAATCTGTCCCCTTCTTCTGAGTACAATGGGCACTACACACATGTGGTGCAAAGACATAAATGCAGACAAAACATTCGCATACATAAAATAAAAATAAAGGTTAGTTTATTAAGAACTGAATATATATATATACATGAGAGATGTGATAGATTTTCTAATGTCAAAATCGGGAGCCAGATGCAAAACTTGGAAGAGAAATACCAATAGGAACAAGCAGATGAAGATTAATTTATTAACATTCTCAAAATAAGTTTGCATACAAAAATCAAAGCACTGATTAATGAAGAATGTGGTAGACTCTACCATCATCGAATGTTGCCCAACAATAAATCTCGAAATAAATCGGCAACAGAGGCTAGAAGTGAAACCTAAGTAACATACGTGTCATCTGACCAACAGGGCAGATGATCATGGCTCCAGTCTGCCATTAGGTAAACAAGGAGTTACTTAGAACACCAATTTCTAAACTCTTTTACAAAAACACTTGAAAGGTATTAAAAAAAAAGTTGGGGAATCAGGCCCAAGTGAAGAGGACAAAAGAGACCTAGGCCTAGCATGTGACATCAATGTTTCCTATGATGCTGCAGTAAAGTGGAGACAGTCAGCTGCCTGACACACCTTCTGGTTTGTGGACATGAGTCCTGAGCTTATGTTAGAAAGGCGGGAAGAAGCATGTGCACTCTGGGCCACCACGGTTTGTCACACTGAATATTGCTGGTCATTATCTCAGTTCTGGTCACACAGGACATTAGCATCCAGAAAACAACCACCTCTAGTGGTGAGCGATTTATACTTGGTGCTGAGCAACTCTACACTCCTCCTGGAGACATTTTCTTTGCAGGATGTGGACCTCACAGAGCAGAGATTCTAGAAGGGAAGCTAAGCTGTTGTCCTCTATGAGATCAAAGGTCCTGCACCTGTCATTCAATGGATCATGCCAGGTTCTGCTGTTCTTGGATGCTCTAAGAGAATGACTGAAGACTTCTGGGTGCAACTTCAGGGCTTTACAGGAGAATCGCGAGCTGTTCTCAATTTGACAGCTGTACCTTATATCCTCCTGTCTCAGCATCTTCATCCTTGAGAGGGATGATGATGGCGAGGGATAGATGTGTACTCAGTAAATGATGGACATGCTTAGCTGTAGGGTTCAGCAGGAATCTGATTCAATATTTGAGACAGGAGACAGGTACAAAATGAATGCAGATATGTCCTCTAGTTGTCCATCATGGACGAGCAGACCCAATTAACAGCTAGAACCTTTGCAAGGGAAGCCTGTATTTCTTTGACTTTCATGTTAGCAATTCAGCTCTAACAACTTCTTATATTTTGGAATCTTTTTTTATTCTCTACATTTTCTTTTATTTACATATGTGTAAATATGTCTGTGTGTACATAATATGTTAGTGTGTGATGGAGCCTGTGGAAGCCTGAAAGAGGCATTGAATCTTGAGTTGCAGGTGTTTGTGCACCTCCTAATGTGGATGCTGAGATCTGAACTCCAGTGCTCTGATAGAGTAGCAAATAATATTAATCATTAAGCTATTTCTTCCTCAAAAGTGTTATATAGCAGTCCATGATTTGGCTGCTAAGCCATTGTGTGGTATATCATATATTTTTATTAAACAAATTTGAAAGGCTTGAAACTAGTCGTACATTCTCACATCCAGCTCAGATATCTCATTCACATTACAGGATTCTAGCTTCCAGAACTGCACTCGGGTTGCAGAAAGAATGCATTTTTATTTTTTTATTACTTTATCAATAATACCAATAAAAATTCCCACTTCCTCACATCCTCCCACATCACTCCTGCCACCCCAAACCCCTTTGATCCAGGAGTTCCAACTTCAGTGGAACGTTCCACATTCAGACACATATGAGACATAAACACCTGAACACAAAGCCCAATCACAGTTCAAGATTTACAAAGGAAAATGGAACTGCCAGTCCCTGTAGTCACTGGCGCCAACTAAGAAAGTATCTCGTCTTCTGTTTCATTTCTTGCAGGAAAGCGAGCTTGCCTCGGAGAACAATTGGCCAGGGCTGAGCTCTTTATTTTCTTCACCTCTCTTGTGCAAAAATTTACTTTCAAGCCGCCAGTCAATGAGAAGCTGAGCCTCAACTATAGGATTGGCGTTCCCATTTCCCCAGTCAGCCACCATCTCTGTGCTGTCCCTAGACTGTGAAGTCAGAGACAGAAAGAGAAAGAAAAACAACTGAGCAATCCTCTGAGCCACTGGGGCCAATCATATGTGAAGGGAGAGAAGGAAGGTGACCGGGAAGGATGGGAAGATTAGGCTAAGGTTATTGGATCCATGTCCTAGACTGCTGTGTCCTGTAAACTGGTGGTGAATAGGTCACTTATAAAATTTTTAACTAAGAGTTGCAAAGAGAATGATCGTTCCTCCTATAAAGAAAGTGTTGTAACTATGAAAGGTGGGTTAGAAACAGCATGGAAATCATTAAAGTCATATCATAAATTGTACCTTCAAGTTTGATTCCTGCCTCCTTCATAAATATGCACTTGCTTCTAGATGTTAAATTGGTTCTTGATAAGTGGTACAGAGATCTTTTCTCCATCTCATAGCCTGTGGAGCCTTGCTTAGAACAGAACTCATAGACACCTAGTTCTAGAAGGGTGTGGTATGAGGTCATTTTCTTAGCTGTCATCGAACTCTTCAAAACTAAAGAGAGCACAGGGCTGTCCTAAAAATTTAAGATGTTCGTGCCCAAGAGGAGATCCAATTTTACTTGGGCAAAAGACCTGCTTCTGTGCACAAAGTGAAAACATTTCCTAAAGTGATTCTTATATACTCAAGTGCCCTCACATTACCAGTTTATGCCAATAAATTAATAGGGTGGCTTCAGTCTACAATCTAGAATAAGTAACTTACCAGATATTGCTCTGCGGATTGGTGAGAGACATATGTTCTCGTTCATATATTCACGCAGGCACACAGTTATTTTTTTTTACTGAAAATAGAGTGGAAACTTACTTGTAAAATGAAGGGTTTCAAGGAAAGGCACATGTTGACAAACCCCTGTTCTGCAGTCTGTGGAGGAACTTAGAGCAGGGCACAGCACAGGATGGTCTCAATGCAGAAGGTATTTTATTGACAGGACCACGTACTTTTACCACAAGAGCCACAAATGGTGGAAATAGTTGACCATGACTCCTCATGGAAATGTCTACCCATATATCAGTAACTTTTTTAATGCTCATAGAAGATTATATATATGTATATATATTATATATATATATATATATGTGTGTGTATATATATATATATATATGTAGTCTACCTCCCATTCAAGAATGATACAAAGAGCTTGTGGTTTCCCATTACAACTGTCATTTTTCCCTGATTCTGGATTCTCCAGTTATCCTTCCCTTTTCATGATGCTCTAACATGACAAGAACTTGAAATCATTGAAGAAAGAAATTGAAGAAGATACCAGAAAGTGGAAAGATCTCCCCTGCTCTTGGGTAGGTAGAATTAACATAGCAAAAAATGGTAATTTTACCAAAAGCAATCTACAATGCAATGCCCATCAAAATCCCAACAAAATACTTCACAGACCTTGAAAGAATGGTACTCAACTTCATATGGATAATGCAAAATTCCCAGGATACCCAAAACAATCCTACACAATAAAGGAACCTCTGGAGGCATCACAATCTGTGACTTGAAACTCTCTACAGAGCTACAGTACTGAAAACAGCCAGGTATTGCCATAAAGACAGACATGGGGACCAATGGAACTGAATCGAGATTATTAATCCACACACCTTCAAATTTACCTGATTTTTGACAAAGAAGCAAAAATTATCAAATGGAAAAAAGCATATTTAACAAATGGTGCTGGCATAACTAGATATAAACACAGAGAAAAATGAAAATACATCCATATCTATCACCATGCACAAAACTCAAGTCTAGTGGATCAAAGACCTCAACATAAAGTCAGCCATACTGAACTTTAGAGAAGAGAAAGTGGGAAGTAAACTTGAAGACATTGGCACAGGAGAGCAGTTCCTAAATATAACCCCAGTAGCACAGACACTAAGAGAAACAATTAATAAATTGAACTTCTGGAAACGGTAAAGCTTCTGTAAATCAAAGGACACAGTCAACAAGAGAAAATGACAGCCTACAGAATTGGGAAAGATCTTCAATACCCCCACATCAGGTAGAGGTCTGATCTCCAAAATATACAAAGGACTCAAGAAATTGGTCATCAAAAGAACACACAATTCAATTTTTAAAAAAAAGTGGAATACAAACGTAAACAGAGAACTCTCAACAGAGGAATCTAAAATAGCTGAAAGACCCTTAAGAAAATGTTCAACATCCTTAGTGATCAGAGAGATACAAATCAAAACAACTCTGAGAAACCATCTAACACCTGTAAGAATGGCCAAGATCAAAAACACTGATGACTACTTATGCTGGAGAGGTTGTGAGGTAAAGGGAACACTTCTGCATTGCTGGTGGAAATGCGAGCTGCTACAACTCCTTTTGATGTCAGTGTGGTGATTTCTCAGAAAATTAGGAAACAACTTCCTCAAGACCCAGTAATACCACGTTTGGGCATATAGTCAAAGGATGCTCGATCATGCAACAAGGACATATGCCCAAATATGTTCTTAGCAGCATTGTTTATCATAGCCAAAATCTGGAAACAACCTAAATGCCCCTAGACCAAAGGATGTAGAAGAAAAATGTGGTACATTTACACAACAGAGTACTATACAGCAGAAGAAATTGAGATCTACAATTTTTTGAATTTTTACAGACAAATGGATGGAGCTAGAAAACATCATTTTGAGTAAGATAACCCAGATCCAGAAAGATAATTATCACATGTACTTACTTATGAGTTGTTTTTAAGCGTAAAGCAATGAAAACCAGCCCACAAAAGAAAATCACAGCGAACCTAGACAACAATGAGGACCCTAAGAGAGACATACATAGATCTAATCTACATGGGTAGTAGAAAAAGACAAGATCTTCTGAGTAATTTAAGAGCAGGGGACCTTGGAGAGGGTTAAAGAGGAGGGGAGAGGCAGGGAGGGCAGCAGTGAAAAAATGTAGATGTCAATAAAAATCAATAAAAATTAGAAATTAATAAAAAATAGTAGACAAAAAAGAACATTTTCTATTGCAAACAAAAATAATCTTTTTAATGATACAATGAAACAGAAAACCTAAAACCTAACACTGCACTTTGGTGATACTAGTTTTAGCTTGGTAATATTATGATAGGTACACCAGGCTAGATGTTAAAATATCGACTCATAATTTTATTTACAATAAAAATATTTTATTAATTTAAAAATTACCTCATGTAATACAGACAAAATACATATCACTACAAACAACATATATGACTTTATACAGACAAAAGCCCAGAAATCATAGAAAGTGAGCTCTACCCACAGACTGATTCTAAGATTAATCTTTCAAATTCACCTCTTAAGTTTGACAAGCAGAAAGCATTTTAGTAATTACATCCCTTCCATTTATTTTCCTGAGATAGAATATTTTGGTCCTTTGAAACACTGACTTAGAAAAGAAAATGATTTGTTTTGCCTGATACTTCCAGAGGACAGAGTTTGTTATAATGGTGAAGGCATTGCACCAGGAGAATGAGACTCATCCAGGGGGCAATGGGAAGGCCGTCAGACCATACATCATCTTCACACAGGAAGCTGAGAGAGAAAATGGGAAGTGGGGTCACGTTGAATTTACACAAATCCACCTACAGTAACTAACTTGTTCTAGCAAGGGGCTGTCTCTTAAAGTACTCCAGAAGGAGTCAAAGCATTCATACAGACACACACACACACACACTCACACACACACACACACACACGGGGGGCGCTTCGATCATGTATGCCAAGAATAGCAATTTTAACAACATTTTCAAAAATAAATGCATAAACAAAGTAACGAGAGTGTTGCTGTAACTCAGGAGTGCCAAGACAGGGAAAACAATACTTTCTATGGTTACACAAATGTCAGAAGAAATTTCTTCAATGTGCTGGTGAATGGGTATTCCTGTAAACAACTTTTCTCTCTCCCTCTTCTGCAAGGCTGATTAACTGATTAGAACTGCAATGATTGTGAAGAGGTTAAAGTGCTGCAAGCCCAGGGCAAGATACAGATGAACTTTAGTGCCCTTCATGGTCACTAATAACCTACCTTTGTATATGACCGAGAGTGAAAACTTCAGGATATATTAATTGAACAGACTAGTGACTTATGCCAACCAAAAGGCTAAGATTATCATCACATGGCAAAAGTCTCTGGATTTCTACCAGATGTTTCTGAGGGGGTCCATCAATGTATTTGAAGAGTCCCATGGTTTATGATTTCCTTTGTTACTATAAAACATCGTGAAATTGTTACCACATGGGAAAATGGAATCTAGTGTTAACTGGGCCCTGGTAACTCATACTTATGTTCAGAATAAACTGTTTCCTACCCTTTGAGGTGAGATTTCTGTTTTGTGCTAACAGTTATGGTGCCTAGATGTGGAAGCCTCCTCCCTGACTGAGACGGGCACCAATATGGATCCCCTCTATCCAAACTGCCAGTATTATCTCCTCATGTCGATTTTGGTGAATGCTCTCCTTGGCTCTAAATTTCCTTGATTGGGTCAACAGTAAAAGAAATGTGGCTATTTTCAGATTCGTATTTTGCCTATCATCCTCTGACTGTGACTCTTCATTCTTTATCTTCAAGAGGAGCAAAATCACTGTTTCAAAGAGGAGATGTTTATGGCCTAGTTTAAGATAAAAACAAAATAGAGGACATCCCAAGCTATGATTTAACATCATCAAGGATTCTTCCCACTGGGAAGCTCTCTCACCTCCATTTGGTTATCTTACTCTCCTTTTGAGGAGCTCTTTTTCCCTTAACCCTTATGCTAAGTTTCCATTAAAAGACTTTTTAGTATTCCACAAGCCAAAAATCCTGATTTGGCACAAGTTGAGTTTTGGAAAGTCTAGGAGAAATCTCCAGGCTGCTGTAGATGACAATGTACAGCCATGTCTCTGTCTCAACTAGGGTTTGTAGGGGTTCATGCCAGACTCCATCTTGAAGGATTGGTGATGAGTTTGCCTGTTCATCACTCCGCTTATCTGCATTGCTAAGAATGGCTTACAAGTTACCTGAGGTTTCCACATAGTATTTAAAAAATACCACTGGAACCAGAGATAGAAATCTAGACTCATCCGTACCCTATTCCTGAGCTGATAAAATAATATGTGTCTTTTTCTAGGAGATATCTTCAGAAAGGGTATGCTCAAAAATGACTCAAGCAACTCTCTTCCCTACAAGAAAGCATACTGAGAAACAAAGGAGGCTGCTTGACAAAGCAGTACATTCAGACATTCTGAATTTATATCACATTAGGAAGGTTATATCTTCCCTAAATTATTCAAGGGCATTTCTGCTCCTGTGCTTCCTTCAATGTCCTCTCTGTTTTGTGGAAAGTTAATTGCTTAGACAAGGGAGACTCTGCCTGCTTCCCCACCCCCATGATTTTCTGAGAAGGGGCTGACTCCAAAAGTTAAAGGTCAACATAGGAGAAATCAGACTCAATGCATTTTGATTACTTAGAGGCTAAAACTTTGGCTGTCTGTACACTTTGTACTATGTGAAGATTAGGATCTTATCGTGGTGGGGAACTTAGCATATGTTCCTCAGAACATCAGTGGATGGAATCATTTCTGATCTATGGGAACACTCAGGATGTCTTGACAGAGAAGCAGTCACCTAAGCGTTGGTGATGACCCAATACCACATAAATATGGGACAGATCATCTTTATGTAGACCAGGACAAAATACAGGTGAGACTGGTACTAAGCATGTAGCTGATAGCTGGTCTATGATGCTATTCTGTTTAGTTCCTCTTCTTTCATAGTTATGTAAGCAGGCATGGGAAATGGAGTTCAGCCGACTACAAATTAAAAGAGTAAATGTTCTTTGTTTGTTCATTTTAACTAAAGTAACAATGAGAGTGGTAGTTTTTCTGTAAAGACACTTCATTCTTAGATGACTAGCTCTAAAAATAGAAAGGGATATTGCCTTAAGTCCGTATGATAAACATGAACTGTTGATCATTTTGATCAGCCTTCCACATATTATAAAGAGATAGGGATATATGAGCTTTCTACTTGGTTAACATAGTAGGCACACCTGCATTTCATGTAATTGTGTCTACTCTAAGATACATACTTCCATATGTGGATTTTGTCACACATAAAAACTGATAAATCTAGTGATCATTTCAATTTTATTTATTTGCATTGAGTACTGATATAGGAATATATACTTATATACTGGTATATATGGATATACATAGGATGCTCAATTAAACTGCACAAATGCATATTTATAAATGTGAGCATTTGAATTATTTTTAAAAGACTTGATGAATGTGTGCTGCTTTATATGGGTAGGCTAAAGATCTTCAAACTTATTATAATGGTATTTGGGGTCTATTAAGTGTTTTTAAAATTTGTAATATGTTATTTGTTTATATAAAAAACCATTCATTGGAATTGAAGGACTAATGTTTCACAAAACTAAAATTTAATATTTATACACATAGATTTTGATAAGGATTTTCTTCCAGAACACGATATAATAAAAAAATTGATTAGAATCTATTTCAATTAAGTAATGGTCATGGGAAAAATAAAAATTACATGGCATAAAATACTTTATGTTAATCAAAATTCCTCTTAGCAATATATCTTAAAAATACTTATTAAAGTAAATTATCTCCAAAAGTATTCTTAACATATAAATAAAAATTCTAAAAAATGCTCTTACTGAGCTGTAATACACATAAAAGAGACAGATTTCGTTTCAAAGATCTTACTTTTAAATTTTCCTTTTCGTGATTAGGATTTTGGGAGGGAGATAGAATAACAACAGTCAGTCACATTCTAAACCAAAATATTTCAAATTTCTTATCTCTTCCAATTTAAACTGAAGGAAAAACATTATTTGAAAACCAGGCTGTCAATGACTTCTCACCCTGCCTAAAGTCTCATCACTGCTCAGGCAAAGTTCTGTGTCCTTTTTTTTTTAATTTATTTATTTATTAAAGATTTCTGTGTCTTTAAAAATAAAGAATTCTGCTTAATATTGCCTTGTACTTTTAAGAGGATAAATTTGCAATTAGCAGTTGCTTGGAGCTACGAAAATATAACCAAATGGTGTAACTATAGAACTAGCAGGTTACAGATCTAAATCAAAGCTACACAAATCATATTTTACAACTTCAGTTACAGCTATGTGCATCTATGGACTGTCTACAGCTACTTGGGCTTTTATATCCTGTACATAGTACCAAAGTAGTTTACAAGAAAGTGCAAGTTATAATTACCAAATTAAACACAAATTCTTTTCTGCGCTTAGTGTAACTTTCATTTGAAAAGAAAAGCAACAACTCCAAAGGTATATCTAGTTAAGCTTGCAACAGGACAGGGCTGAGAGCTCTCCAACTGGAAGGAGTGGCTAAGCGCTCTGATTACAGAGAGAGGACCTATAAGGGCGGAGTTTCTGTGCTCTCTGGCTTTAGGGCCACCAAAGAATGTGGAGGGGTGTGATTGGAAGTGGACTGGAGTAGATTATTTGAGAGCGCTGTAAGATTAGGAGCCCTGAGCCTCAGCTCAGGGACCCTGATTACTCTGATTTTCACTTAGATACCAACCATGTTCGCTGCCGCGGGCTCCCTGGTGGCCGCCATCTGGGCAGGGCTCCATCTCAGGACTCTCTTGCTGGCTGTTGTCACCTTTCTGTTCCTGGCTGACTACTTCAAGAGCCGGCGCCCCAAGAACTACCCGCCAGGTCCGCAACGCCTGCCCTTCATAGGCAACATACTGCAGTTGGACTGGGAAAATCCGCACCTGGGGATCCAGCAGGTAGGAAGTAACAAGAATGTCAGGCTCTAAATTGACCTAATCCTGAGCTCGTGGATCTGGCATTTCCTGGAACTAGGAGAGCAGGGGCAAGTAGGCAGGGTTCCAAGGTTCCTGTTCCTAGTGGCTAAGCCCAGGACACATAGTTAGCTTCTAAACATGCACTTTTAAGAAATATGCAGCTAAACAGGGCAGTTGTGGCGGATCTCTGTTAGTTTGAGGCCAGCCTGGTAAACAGCGCAGAGTTCCAGCACAGCCATGGCTACACGGAGAAGCCCTGTCTTAGAGTGGGGTAGGGAGGGAAGGACTGAGGGACAAAGGGACAGATAGACAGAAGGGGGGGGAGAGAGAGAGAGAGAGAGAGAGAGAGAGAGAGAGAGAGAGAGAGAGAGAGAGAGAGAGAGAGAGAGAGAGAGAATATTGAATATTTAAAGAATTTCTTATCCTTCTATGACATACTTCCTAGGTGATGGTTGCTTATAGGTTAGAGAAAACAAAACACTGTGTGATTTGAGTTCATTAAATAGTCCAGGTCTGTATTTAATAGTTATTATTATTAATAGTAAATGATAATAGAGACAGATATGTCCTGCTGCTTTAAGAATTGAGTGTAAAGTCCAGGTTTCAGCTTAGTTGATTAAAGTGCTTCTCAAGAAAAAAAAAATGAGGTGGTAGGGGTGGGGGGACATCTTCTACTCCTCTTGACTGAAGTTTGGTTTAGCTGTTAGCTCTCTCTTACTGAGCCTTAGATTTTAGACATCCTTGCTGACTGCTCACTAACAGATGTTATCAGTTACTAAGAAACCTGCAAGCAAGTGTCCTGGTCCCCTGGTAGAGTTTCTCCACTGTCCACTCAGTTCTGGACGCTCTCCCCAATTCCATTGGGAAGTTTGTTCTGTGTAAACAGTGACATTTAAGATTGGCAGGCGCCATTTGATGACTTAACCATGTGGTTCTGTAATATCCCTCCTTATCCAGAGTAAATTTGATTTTCCTGAATTTTCTCTAATCTCTTACATGCTGCAACCTCCCCTTTGGTCAGTATGTGAAGGGCTTTTGCTTTTCAGGTCTTTTATTTTTATCTACACATAATACTAAAATTGCATCCATCTGGACTGCATATACTTGGGAAATTTATTATTCAAGTCTCATCATTAATTGGGAGAGATAGAACATGTCTGTTTACAATTTACATGTAAGCATTTAAACTCAATGTTTTATTGTTTTGTGGTTTGTCTATTTGCTCTGCTTTCATTCTTTCATTTTTGGTTTCCTATCCTGCCATGGGTTTCTTGGACACTCTCCGAGTAGATGCCTTTTTATTCATCTTCTCTCTCTTTACATCTCTACCATTGTCCTCCCAGCATCTGCTCTGCATTATTCAATACGCACACACAGCTCATGAGAGTTTGCTAACAGCATTTTCCATGTGAAGTGCAGCGACTACAAACATGGGGGAGCCCTCTGCCCTGTATGATGCACTGCCCCAGGTGCTGTCCCCACTCACTGAGACCCACATCCCACACTGCCCTGCTCTGCAGTGTCAGTGCAGCTGGGACTCAAAGACACAGGAGTCTGTTGTCTTTGCCCCTTTCTCATCCTCCCATAGCTGTCTTTTTTCTGACCTTTCAAGTTCATCACTTCCTTTCTGACCTCAAGCACATTCTTCTTCCAACCATCAGAGGAGACTGTAGCAGAAGGAAAACTCTTAGCTGTGCCCCTCCTCCGAATGCCTTTCCCCTCCTTCCCACACTGTCTTTCCCCTGATTGTAGACAACTAGGTTGATGATCAGAGGGACTCACATTTTTAGATATTATCCTACTCCTTGCTAGCCTTTGTGGTTTCCCTATAAGTGTTAAACATTTTTTGTTATGTTTTGTTTGTTTGTTTGTAGTTCTTGTTGTTTTATCTCTCTGCTTTCAAGAGATTCAGTTTCCATATTGATTGTTGTGGTTTTGTATTATTTGGGGCTTGATGCTATTGGAATCTACATGGCAGGCTTGCATTTTGCCAGACTAGGAAGTTTCCACCATGTTCCAAGTTTTTTCTCATCTTTCTCTTTCCTGTTTTCAGGGACATTGGTGCACAGCCATGACATCTATGGTGCTGGGTCTTGCTGTTTGCCATCGACTTTCTCTGTGCTATGCATGGGAGAGCTGCCTCTCCCCTCTGCACTGCTTCTCTGACAAGCTCTGCTGTGCAGATCTCCAAAGAGGCCATGGCAGTTTTTTGTCCACAAATCTATGCCTATTCTGCTTAGCTTTCTTTTCCTCTGTTAAGATTTCCCACTATTTGGAATAATTTTTAATAGCCACTTTGAAATATTTATTTTTCACCTCATTACAACAACTGTGCCATCTAAACAAAGTTGACGTTCTCTTGAGTCTTAGTGAATGAACTAAGCAATGTCCGAATGGACATTGTGTGTCATGTGCTGTAAAGTGATGCACACACTAGCTCCATGCTCTACTTGTCCAGGTAGCTTTAGAGGCTGCAGGCCTCACATTAGTGGGTGGTGACTCAAATGGAAATTTCAAAGTTTGCATTGTGAATCTGAATAACCCCAGGGTGTGCTTGACACCTCTGATTCCTCAACTCAGCAGCATGGGCTGGCAAGAAGGAAGATGGTTGCAACTTCAGGGCCCCATCAGTACAGTGCAGCTGCACCTCTCTACAGGAGGATGAACACCAGTGATCTTCCAGTAATTGTCCCATAAAGAAGAAACGTCCTTATTGCTGCAAAAAAAGGGAGGGAAGCAGAATTCTCTCCCAGGCTTCTTTGGAAATTCCCTTCACAGTAGTTCATCTGTAGAAGTCAAAGTTCACCTCACAGGCTCAGCCCAAGAGACACATAGCAAGCGACAAGATTGCATAGATGAACCGCAACACTGTAACAATTTGATGGTCCCATTTGATGTTGTTCGACTCTGGGACATAGATGCAA
>CADCXT010004201.1:0-90438 GCA_902806775.1 Microtus agrestis
CTGTATGCTGTAAATATGTTTTATTCCCATTGGTTAATAAAGAAGCTGTTTTTGGTCAGTGGCTTAACAGAATATCATCAGTTTGGAAAACATATATAGAGAGAGTAGGCAAGAGTCAGGGAGAAGCCATGTAGCCACCACTGGAGACAAATGCCAGATGCTGGATGGAACTTTACCGGTAGGCCACAACCATGTTTATTTATATTCCATATAAATAGAAATGGGTTAATTTAAGATATAAGAGCTAGCTAGAGATATGCATAAACTAATAGGCCAGGCAGTTTTTAGTTAATACAGTGTCCGTGTGGTTATTTTGGGTCTGGGTGGCCTGGAGCAAACAAGCAGCCTCTGACCTCAGTGGCTGAGATAAGGAGGGAGTACCAGAGAAAAACAAAGGTCTTGGACTGGGCAGAGGAAAGTGGCACTGCTGAGCAGCAGGATTTTGCAGCAAGTGCAGGAGATTAGCCAGAATCAGAGCAGGTAGATGGAAATCAGGAAGGAATATCTGTAGCAATATCTTAGGAGTTGTCTTGCAGAAGGAGTCTGTGTAAGCTCTGGTGATGTTACAGGATGGAATGGACTGCGTAGGGAGCTACCAGCAGGAAAGCTGCTGGGGGTTGAATAGAGCAGTTTCAGTGAAGTGCTGGGAGAGAAGCCTTCTGTGGTGCTCTGAGAAATGAAGCAATCAGAAAGCTAAGATTACCTAGTGTGACTCACGGAATTAATGTAAGGGCTAACAACAACAGCAGCAGCAATGCCAACAAAAGTGAGAGAAAAGGAGGGAGCAAGAGGCTTGGAGTGCTCTTATTTAATAAGGACTGGGATCTGATCATTTCTTTGAAAGACTCTGGACTTCACTGGGTGGTATAATATGATAATATAAGGAAAGTGATATCTTAGGCACAATAATGAAGATGGAAAAAAAGGCAGCAGAGAGAGACCATGGTGAGTGAGCTGAGATAGGCGATACTCTGCTTTATTTTGACTCAAGAAGAAGAGGAAGTCCAAAGGTGGCAGCCTTAGCCATTTTGACAGCAAGAAAAAAGGTAGTTTCTGCTTGCTGTCTCTATGTTTTTCTTAAAATACAGTTATCAGCAAGTATGTGGGAAAACAGTGATTTAAAACTTCTGCCAGCAATTGGAGTTGTTTGTAATTCTATGGGGAAGTAAATTGGACTGTACTCATTTGGTCTTCCCTGTTCTTCTGGAATCATAGTGCAGATTAACAGGGTTGGGTGATGTAGGTAACCTCAGTCACGTCCAGTGCTAAGCACAGACTTCTAGCACATTCCGAAGATTCCTCTCAGGCTAACTAGATTTTTGAAAGCAATAAGGGACTAAAACAAACAAACAAGAGCTCCAGTGAGCAAACACTCTGAACACCTCTTATGCATGATGTTTACTTACAGACCAGGCAGAAAGTTCAATCCTGTGGTAAAACCCAAGTCCAGCCTGGGGTAAATACACAAAAAGCAAGAACATAGGTCAACATTCCAATGTCTATCACTGAAACAACCCACAGAAAGGAAGTGGTATGGCATATAGGGGGCTTCTTTAGGGCAATGATTCTCAACCTGTGGGTTATGACCCCCACAGTGGTTCCATATCAGATATTCTGCCGATCAAGTGTTTACATTATGATTCATAACCATAGCTATATTGCAGTTATAAAGGAGCAACAAAATAATTTTATGGTTGATGTTCAAAACAGAATGAAGAACAGTATTAAAGAGTCACAGAATGAGTATCACTGGGACTTAGTGAGAATGACTTAGACAACAAATAGAAACAGAAGTCACCATAAAAACTCAATGAGGACTAAGGGGAATATGGCTGGAGGTTTCCAGACGTCAGATGCTTATGAAAAGAAATGTGTGTGTGGGGGAGGTGAGAGGGAGTGTGCACATGTATAGAGAGAGAGAGGGAGGAGGAGAAGTATAAAAGTCACATGTTGTAACAAATAAATATGACATAAATATTAAAATATTTAAAGACGTGGAATGCCTAGAATTTATTTCCTTTAAGAGTGGTGGGAAATTACCATGATCCTTTTAAGATTAAGGGTTAATTTTTATTACATTAAATAAAATATTAAAATATAATGATAAAAAAGAAATGACTAGCAAAGCTTGAATTATTGCTCATATGTTTATACATTCAGAGTAGCAAAAAGCCCAAATATCAGAGATAAAATTGCAATGATTTGAAATAATTAAATGAATGAAATAACCTTTAGGTGGAGTTTCACCTGCAAAATTAATTTCATATGGGTCAAATTTGAGTTTTAACATAGAAAAGAATCAAAGTTGGAAGTCTGTTAATAACAGTTAAAATAAATGACAGTGTCTTTAGGAAGGAAGTATTTAATGAGTTGTCACAGAGGCCAACAATATGCCTCATATTAATTAACTTCTTAATTAATGATATGATGGATGGAATAGACCTCAAGTATACACAATGTTCTCCTGCTAAGCAATGAGGAATGATGAAAATGGAAACATAGTGTGACCTAAATATATGAGGGTGTTCTTTAGGCAAATTTCACAAAGAAACAGTTGGCTTTATGCCTGTTATAATTAGGAAAATAATATAAACTAATATGCCTGGATAAGAAAAATTTGGGTATTATTTTTAGATATGTTTTATATAAATCCAAAAGGAAAACATGAACAATTAAATAAGTTATCAAATGACAAAATCCTTGAGTTAGTGGAATTCAGTAGAGGACACCAGTACAATTTAATTTCCAGACAGTGTGTGTGTGTGTGTGTGTGTGTGTGTGTGTGTGTGTGTCTATAAAGCTTATCTTTAAGACTAACTAGCTAGTTATATGTCAACTTGACACAAATTAGACTCATGTGAGGACAGAGAAAGATGCCTCCACAATATAGACCTTTAGGCAAGCCTGTGGAACATTTTTTTTTTTTAATTTTTTATTTATTTATTAAAGATTAATGATGGATGTCGGAGGATTCAGCCCCCTGTAGGTAGTGTTATCCTTGGCAGATGGTCTCAGAGGGGATAAGAAAGTGGCTGAACACATCATAGAGAAGAAGCCAGTAAGCAACGCTCTTCTGTAGTCTCTGCATCAGCTCCTGACCCTTGGTTTCTCTTAATTGAGCCCCTGTCCCTACTTCCCTCAATGATGAACCTGGGGTGTGGAACTGAAATCTGAAATAAATTTTTCCTTCACAAGCTGCTTTTGGTCGTGGTATTTTATCATAGGAATACAAACATTAAGTCAGTGAGAATTGAGACTGGCAGTGAAGTGTTACTAAAATATTTATAAAATGTGGGCATAGAGGGAGCTAGAGACCTCCATAGCCGTGATTCTGCAGTGAGTATTCACCTTTGATTCTTATCACTTAGCACGATTCAGATGGGGGACAAGAGAGACCTCATGGTTTTATGGACTGCATGTACATGGGACATCTGTTGAATGTGGGAAACATTACCTCTTCCCTATGATCCTTCCAGTGACTTCTCATTTTCACAGCTACCAGCCTGGTTCTGACAGGTACTATTTCTTGGCCATTTAATCAGTACCCTGGCTTTCAGTCATAACCTGCAGGCTGGTAGCCACCTAGGATCAGAGAACATTCTTTGGAGATATGTCAGGGTGTGACTCCAGTCAGAGCCCATCTGGCTCTTAGACCTGCTGCCTCTGGGACGTTTTCCTCCTTTGCATCCCTGCTATCACACTCTTCCTCATACATGTTCTCTCCACCTGGGCTGGTAACTTACATTCCTGGGAGCATAATCCATGGAGTGACAGCTATAGCTTCTGTGAAGAAACGCCATCCAACATGAGATCCCACAGTTCTCCTCAATCAAAATACTCTCCAGAACACCAGATTCTCTACTTCATATTTCTGTAGAAAATGACTTGTTTTTACTAATCTATTGGTTGATAACTTTCATCTCCAATCTAAATCATAAACTTTATGAAGGCAGGATTTCCTAGTGACTTTATTTACTCTGTGTACATAATATTATTGAATAGATAAATAGAGAAGAAAGAGGGCTCGTGTTACAGCAACAACAAAAAGGAATGAAATTCTGTTTCACAGCTGGTGTGTTTATAATTTTAGGTAAGGGCAAGGGAGGTAAAGAACATGAGGGTAAGTTTTTATTATTATTTTATCAAAAAACATTGATTTCATTACTGGTTAAAGAAAGCAAATATAATAGAGGGCCCCACCAATACTACCATATTTAGCACTGGGAACACCAAGTGGCATGTAGGGATGTCAAAAACAGGTGTGTACTTACTGAACTTTCTACTGTGTTCTGCAGATTCTGCCTTCTACTGAGTGTACAAGAGAGGTATTTAGATACTGATAGTTTATGAACGCTCATGTTAATCTCATTTACACTGTTTAGGAGTAAGATAACTATCTAAAAGACACATAGGTACCTGCCTCACCTGACAACCAGCTCAAGTAGTTGATCAGGCCTACATGCCCACATTGTGTTTAAAGCAATGTACGTAAGAGGTGCCCCAGATTTCAGAATGCATCTCTCCACATCAGCAGCTTCTGCAAAGATAAAGGGCTAGTGAGCTGGAGCACTGTTTTGTAGTGTCTTCCACAATGCCGGAATTAACTTGCAGACATTCTAGCAAGCAAGGTCATGGTGTCCTTGACCTTCGGTGTACTGTGGGTTCAGGCAGCTGAGTCAAGGAATAACTCTGGCCAAATTGCGGGAGACTTCAGAATTCAGGACATTAAAGTTCCCTATGCAAACATAGACTACAAGGACGTCAGAGACAAAGATATGAAGATAGCTGAGGTGTATTCTCTCATAGCCAGTTTTGCATGGTTCAGGAAAGGGATGCTAATGCCCTTAAAAGGTTACAAAGGTACATCTTACAAATAAAATAATATGTGCATATATATGTATATAAATTGTGGCATAATTTATATTTATGATATTGGCATGTGGTACTATATAAAATAATTAAATCAAGCTAATAAGTATATTATCTCACATGCTTACAATTATTTTTATGATGAAATCATTTGAGATATACTCAGTAATTTTCTATCATTATAATTTCTGTTATTGTCAGCTACAGTCATGAATTAGTTTGAACAACAGATCTTCAGAATTTAGTCTCCCTTGAGGCTCCAGATCTCTGCCATTTGCTTTATTTCTCTTTTTCAGTATTCTAGAACCTCTTGCTCATGAAACCACCATTCTGTTTTCTGGTTAGATTCCTCCTGAGAACACGTGGAACTTCTTCTTTGTCCTGTCACTTATCATGTCGTCAGGGTCATCTATGCTGTCTCAGAGACAGGATTTCATCCTTCCTATTTTTAAGGCTCAGTAGTATTCACCTGACTTATAATGCCACATTGTTTTTACTTATTTCCCCATTGATAAACATTTAAATTTTTTTGGTAACATGGCAATTGAGAGCAGTGTCACAGTGAGTATGAGAATACATGGTGTCTCTTCCGCAAAGAATTTTTTTTCAGATCCAGACTCAGAAGGAAATAGTCACTGACCCTTAACTTTATGAAACTCAGTTAAGTTTGTCTATAAATTTTCTCAATACCAAATCTAGAAAGTTTGATAAGTTCTGTTCTGCCAACTAAAATTATTGCTTATGTAGATTGAGGAGTGAAACATAAGGAATTTACTTGATGTTGCTGTGGCCTCTCCTTAGGCTCAGATAACACAGTCTAAGTATACCATAAGTTCTCCAATTACTTGAGTGTTTTTTTCACATAGGTGTTCAGTGTACACCCCAGTAGGAAGGTAGCATAGACCAAACTAGTCCACAGAAGTAACCTAATCACACATACTCCAGGAACTTCCTGACACAGAATCCTTGCCCCAAAGCAAACCCTTAGACTTTGCACACATATTCAGAACATGGATGTCAGGAAACTGAACTTTTAAAAAAAATCTGAAAACCATCTAGTGTTAAACACATTATGGGAAAAATAAAAACCACAACCAAAACAAATCCCACTGTCACTTTTCTAAGTTATGAAAATTTTAAAATAAATACTAATGGACCCACGGCTTCCCTCAAAGAAAGGAGGACATACTTTGGGTGAGGTTCTTCTGTAGGGAAATGCTGATTCTAAGTTAACCTTTAGTGACTCTTCACTGTGGTGATTCTGAGAAGAATGCAGTTTTCTATCATTAAAACACTTGAGTAAGGGAGTCTGGTACCATATTTGAAATTAAACTGACAACAAGTAAATCCTACTCTGGTTATTACTATACATTAACACATCTTTCTACTAGGAATCCAATATTCTTACTTTGTTGGGAGGGTGCTGCCCACTGAGAGAAATTTTTTTCACCATTGTGTGAGAATGCTTCCTTGTACAGCCCATGGCACCACTTCCTGAAGCTATTCTTTCCCTGAGGGTTCACAGGCGATCCTGAGGCCACAGTGCAGTGCTGCAGGAAGTGGTGAGGCAGAACTAGGCCCCTGGGTACCAAACTGCTTACTTAGGCGTATTATTCACCCTCTAGCTCTTGCTAGGAGCCATTCTTCTAGATATGCTTTATAAAAAATCATTTTGTATGGTGTGATAGGGTAAGCACCCAATGACATAGTTTGCTGTGTCTATTTATGCCTGACAATCTAGGTTTCAGGTTATCTCAGTGCTCCATGCTGAGTCTCTATTGTGTAAGTAAAGTCAGAATTTACTTTTTTTTTCAATTATAGAAATGCAAGTTTGACTTACAAATCCTTAGCTTTGAATGTATGCATTTTTAGGCTGTGATGTCATGCCAGAATACAGATACCCTGGTTGTCACCTTTGCTCTACCAGGAAACAAATCATGTCCCCTGCCTTTGTCTACCTGGACAAAGTTGATAAGCAGGTGTGTTGTGGCCTGGTAGCTCTTGAAGAACTGCTTTCTTCCCTTCTCTTCACGAATGTAAGCAAAGTGTAGAGTGAAAGCTTTTTTCCTTTAAGTACCCCACCATGAATGCCTATGGTATGGTGCTAATAATTCACCCACTAAAGCTCTTCTGTGTTAGCTGTATTATGTATAACAATGACACCATTCAGTGTATCCCCACCTTTGATGTCACTGGCCTGGCTGACTAAGAATCTGTCTTTTTTTTTTTTTTTTTGTATCTATGTACTCTACAGGATCCTCCCAAAGTTTCAGACAGAATTGAATCAAAAGAGAAAAGAAACTCTTTTAGCTGGAGTTTCTTACAGGCTGGATAGGGAACTCAGAGCTGTAGCTTCCAGGAGTTGTCACAGCACTGGGACTGGCCATGTTGTGGTGCAGCTACTTTCAAGTGACCCATATTTCGGTGGGGAACCTCAATAAGTTCACTGGTTCACCAAAATAGACTTGGGTGAATCGTTTCTTTGACCATTAATGTCTCATATGGGGTTGGATAACCATCTTTTCATGTCTTTCTGGTAACAAAAGAGCAGCCTACAAACTCTAACACACCACCAAGAGATTATCTGCTTATATTTAATAGAGTACAAGGTAAAGCCACCTGCCTTCTATTTGATTAGAACAAATATCTGAACACTCCCTTGACCAATATCAGCATAAAAACCTTACTGATATCTAAAATTCCATGGGTTTTCTTTTTACTTTGTTGGCCTTATTCAAGTACTAGGGTGTTTCATATTTCCTACTCAAGAGGTCAAAATTGCATGAAACCAGAGAAGAAAAAATGGAACACTACGAGCTCAGGGAACTGAAATCATAAACCTATTAATGTATCATGTCTCAAACACATCATCAGCTGATTCTCTGCTTTGGGTTAGATATCCATTCTCTTGCAAGGATAATCAGCCTATGGATTGAGTCAAATCTCAGCTTCCTTGAACAGTTATCTTTTGTTGACCCTCTATGCCATTGAACCATTCTTCCAAACCACTCAGAGGGTGAAACCCCACATATGCCCAAATTTTTATTCAAAGCAAAACAAAACAAAACAAAATAAAAACTTCAATTTCTCAGGACAGTAGATCTTAACTAAAAAATGGTGTAGTTTCCAACTTTCTATATGGTTTATAGATTCATGTGGAAATAGAAATCATTACAAAGAACTCAGCAAAAATCCCTTAAGGTTGTGACATGGTCTATCTAGAGTTGTATGGTTTGTCTAGCTCAACTGAGAGGAAAGAGGTATTGAAAGCTGAACATGTAATCATGTTTAGGCCCTGGGGTATACTTGGCTTCCTGGTAAAGTTTGCACTGAGCAGAGTACATTTCTCACAGTCCTCACTTGTCAGTAATTATTCCTGGAAATTAGTCATGAAAACGATAAATTATCATGATTTCTCTACTTGGAATCTGGAATTTCAAGGTCTTTAGAGATTAAATGTGGCCACCATGTTAAGCCACCCTCAATTCTTTCTCACACCCCCAGCTGTCAGTGCAGTGACACTGCTGCCCCCCTGTAAAAGGTGGGCCACATTCCTTGTGTGACTTCTCTGTGATGAATCAAAGCGGAATGCACTTGATTCAATTTCAGAGCTTCAGTCAGTGAGTTTCTAAAAAACAATTTATTTCCTTGCTGTGACATTTACTTTTGTGTCATAAATTGAAGGAGTGCTGTGTAAAGAGGTTAGGTTACAGAATTTGAAAGTAATAGATTCTAATCAGTGTTCAAGAGGGATCATCATTATGCCACAAACTCTATGTTGTCAACAAATGAGAATATGCAAGCATATAGTTGAGGTATAATTAAATTTAAAAAAAAAACTTCTGGATAATTCTCAGCATAACAGGATGACAAATACCCTGTCACTGGTATTGCTTATTATAACTAAAGTGACTTAGTTTGCCTATAAAAGTAAATTTTATGGGGCATAAGTGAATGGCAGAGCAGACCCATCTGGTGGGAGTATACAGGGTCTGAGGCTCCAGTCTCATGTTGGCTATCCTGTGGCGTGAGGTGCCAAGGACACTGGCTCAAGAGACTAATTTATTTAGTGAAATCTTTATTTCACCAAGGTTTTCCACTAGTTGGTATCTTCTAATGAGGTTTTGTCTACCACTGAAGGGAGAACTGGAACCGAGTGGCACATGCTGTGGCTTGTTCAGGTGTCCTTTATTCTCTTCCTTCTCTGGCTGCCTTCTGAGGCTGATCTGAAAGGACAGAGCTGCCTGTTGGCCATCAGTTAGCTAGTGATGTGCCCTGTGAGCTCCTCAGAAAGGAAACTGAGACCAGAATGTTTACCACTCTGAATTTTTTCCACCAGAAGTTCATTTGGGCTTAAATAAATAAATTTCCTTTGTTAAGGGCCCTGTTATTTTTAATGATGTAATAAATAACACATGGCGCTACTCTCTACAGTTCTCCAAAGAAAAGAACCAGGAAAATAAAATTATTACATGTATGTATTATATAATATAAAGATAATATATTATGATGTATCATTAATACATAATTAGGTATGTGAATATTAACATATGTGCAATATTATATGTCATACTATATAGCAGTATTGCTATAGGAATTATTGTGAAGGTATGTGCTCCACATATAACAATGATATGGAATATTCTCTGTAGACAATATATGAAACATGCTATAGATGGATAGGACAAGAGAAATGGAGAGAGGAAATCATTCTGTAGTTCCAAGGTCTGAGCTGTGCAGGCCAGCTGAACACCAGGGAAGTACTGATGCTCCCTTCTCAAGATTGAGGCTATATTCAATTTCTTCTTCTTTGGGGGACCTCAGACTTTACTCCCCAGTCCTCCAACTCATACTACTCTGCCATATCCTCTCTCTGGATAATGATTATACTTGATTACATTTGGCTACTTCTGTTCTTGACTTAATGCAGGCTTGGTCATTGGTCACTTAGAGCTTTCCAATAATATAGGATTTGTGAGGTCTTACTTTGTATGCAAACATTCCTCCAGTGATTGCAATTCCATTTTTTTCAGCTAATATAATGACCAGTATCAGAAGAGAGCTCAGGTTATAAACATTTAAAATGCAATTCTGATATTAAAAGAGTCATATCATTAATTAATGATCTTACATGATAAAAAAATATTGTTTTTGGAGAAAAGAAAGAACATGGTTCATGTTCCTTGGTGGTGTAAATCTCATTGTCTCTGTCAAAGTACAGAACAAGGTGCAGGTGGATGGTGTGGGAAGTCCTTCTGTCTATGTGTTGCTTTTATTGGTTAGTGAATAAAACTATTTTGGTCAGTGGCTTAGCAGAATAGAGCTAGGTGGGGAAACTAAACTGAATGCCGGGAGAAAGAAGGTGGAGTCGAGGAGACACCATGTAGCGTCCAGATGGAAAAGACCTGAGCTGACAGTTGGAACCTTGACGGTAGGCTACAAGCCTGGTGGTAAAATATAAAATAATAGAAAAGAGTTAATTCTAGATGTCAGAGCTAGATAGCAACATGTTTAAGTGATTGGTTAAACAGTGACTTAAATAATATAGTTTTCTGTGTGATTATTTCAGTCGTCTGGGTGACCATGAAATGAACAAGCAGACTCCTACAACAGGTGGACAGCATGGTGACCTAGCTGCAAAGGCTGTGATAAAGCAACCGAGGGAAGACTAGAAAGCACATCCAAGAAGAAGAGAAATGAAAAATATTCATGTAACTTTTCATCTCAAGCTGAGGATGCAGCAATCAGCCTTTAAAATGATTGTAAGACACCTTTTTCCTTAAACATAGTTGATGGGGGAGAGTCTTCTGTTTTGTGTTAATATCATTGGTTAAATAAAGAGACTGCCTTGGCCCTTTAATAGGACATAAATTTAGGTAGGCAGAGTAAACAGAACAGAATGCTGGGAGAAAGAAGCCAAGTCAGGAGTCGCCATGATTCTCCCACTACAGACAGATGCAGGTTAAGATCTTCCCTGGTAAGCCACCTTGTGGGCTACACAGAATATTAGAAATGGGTTAGATCAATATGTAAGAGCTAGCCAATAAGAGGCTAGAACTAATGGGCCAGGCAGTGTTTAAAAGAATACAGTTTCCATGTAATTATTTCGGGTATAAAGCTAGCCGGGTGGCAGGAAGCAGCCACTATTACAACACATAGTCATTTCATTTTACATAAAACAAAACAACCAAATGTAAGGTTGATGTATTGGTTACTTTTTTTATTTATTTTTTTTTATTTTATTTTTCTCCATTAACAGCTTCAACTGGGTGTGGGGCAGCAGGACCATTCCCAGCACAACCATGGGTGTGGGGTTCCCTGCAGTCTCCCCAGGGCGATGGTTCTGCATGATCTCTGGGAACGGCTCCCAACAGTCCCCTCCCTCCCATACAAGGCGGGCTATCCGTGGGGCCGTGGTTCCTGGTGTCGCCAAGGAGAGGGACTGGACAGGGGCCCTCCTCTCGGTGGTGGATCTCCCTGGGACAGAGGGGTGCTCGTGACTCCTGGTGGTGGGGACGGCCTTTTTTCCTTGGTCTGGGTTCCCGGGCCCTGCCTTGGGTTGGGGGATTTCCTGCCTAGTCGCCGCCTTGGGCTCCTCAATAAAGGCATCTAGGGATTAAGTAGCGATCACGGGCCCTGTCTTGGCCATGTGGGGCCTGTCATGCTGTTGGCGGTTTACCTCTGTTGGTGTGTTTGGGGGATCTACTCCGTTTGGGCTGCGTCTTCTTTGAAGACTGTGGGGTTCCTAACAAAGATATATGTATAATTTTGGCCTATCCTCTCCGAAGAAGAAGGGCTTTTCCCCGTATTTTTTGTTGGCCTTGGTTGTCTCTTCTAGTGCCTACTCCCTAGTTCGGTGTGCCTGCCAAAATTGGGCGTGTAAAGGGATCGTTAAATTTTAACATATGCCTTAACCCAACCCTTTAGTGTGTATTTTTCACATCTTAGCAGTTCAATATCTTTGATCATTACGTGGGTACATGCTACATTGTGTTATCAATCCACCGTCCGTCTCTGGCACAGTGACGGAACCCCGTTTCCTTCTTAGTGGGGGTTATATTTTAATTAAAATGAGTTTGTGTCCAAGTTTAAGCCGTCTGATGTTTGTCTGCACTGCCCAAGCGACTGGTTCTTGGTGGCTCCCATGGATCGCCCCGTCTCTGGGGTGGGTGCCGTTGTGGTCCTGCTTTTGTCTATTTCCTCCTTCTGCCCTTTGGATTGGGGCTCGTGGTGTCCGTGGGGTCTCTGTCTTATCTCCTCCTTGTCGTGGGTTTTTTTTATTCTAGAAACCATGCAAACTGTCCAATGGATCAGACCTCATATATCTGACACTGACCGGATAGAGGAAGTGGGTGTCCTCGTGGGCCGGCGTCGCTTCTGGTACACCCCGGCACAGTCTTAGGGCACATTGATAAATGGGACCTCGAACTGAGCTTCTGAAGCAAGGACACTGTCCTAGAAAGGCACCCACTGACTGGGGAGATCTTCCGCCCGCAGCGGTCTGTCTCCAAGTATATAAGACTCAACTAGACTTTAAATACTATTCATTAAAAATGGGGCACTGATTTGGGGAATTCTCCGAGAGAGTTAATGGCCAAGACACTTAGGTCTGCTCGCCTCCTTGGCGATCAGGGAATGCAATCAAACAACATTGGTATCTTTCCCTGTCAGATGGCTAAATCAAACCACCATGTGCCTTTGTGGGAGGCTGTGGAGAAAGGGGTCCCTCTCCTTGCTGGTGGGAATGCAACTTGTACCTTTGGAAAGCAGTGTGGCGGTTTCTCGGAATGGGATCACCTCTCCTGGACCCGCATGCCCTCTTGGGATATACCCGGATGCCCAATTTGCAGGCATTTGTTCACTTGTTCTGGCATTATTTGTATGCCAGAAACTGAACACCTGATGCCCTTCATTGGAAGAATGGATGGAAGGTGGATATTCTTAGAATACTACTGGGTAAAACAATGACATTTTGCATGCAATGGATGGAAATGAAACACTATCTGGTGAGGTCCGCCAAAAGATGACTGGGATGCTCTTTGGTTTCTGCATAATAAGACCTTCATCTGCGAGGATGGGTGGACGGCCCAACTGGCACTGCCCTGTTAATGTATTGGTTACTTTTATTAACTCAAAATCAACTACAGTTACTTGAGGATGAGGAACCTCAATGCAGAAATTTCTTCTCTCAGACTGCCCTGTGAACATCTCTGTGGTGGTATTTTCTTGTTTAATCATCTACCTGTGAGGGCCCAAACCCACTGTGGGTAATATAGCTCCTGGGCAGGTCCTGATCTTGAATTGTATAAGAAAGCAAGTTGTGCAAGATGACAGTAAGCAGTACACCCTCATGGCCTCTGCTTCAGTTCCTGCCTCTAGGTTCCTGCTGTAAGTCCCTTCATTGTCATCCCTGAACAGGGTGAAATGAATTAAACCCTGTCCTCACCACATTGGTTTTGATCATGTTTTATTACAGCAACGGAAAGGAAATGAGGACACACAGTATACCAGCATACTTACACGGAACCACCGGAGACAAACTGAGCAAAATTACCCAGCTAATTGAGCAGAGCAAATCCTTTAGAAACAGGGCATGTTTCAACTCATCAGGCAGTGGGATGCCATCCAAGCTCAATTATGTTGAGACCACTGCATTAGAAATCTCTGAACTTTGAGAACCTTCACAAGAACACCTGCACCTGTGAATGTGCCCCTCCATCATCTGTATGAGAAGACGAAGCTAAGAATATACACCAGACTCTCAGAGAGATCCTAGTGCAACTGTGATGACCATGCAAGCCTTGTCTACTCTTCTGGTGGTTAACTAAGTCTCTGTTTGTGTGCAGATGGGATCCTAATTTATATTGTTCTCCTGTTAGCCAGAAAGCAGAAAATTTCCAGTGTAAAGGATTTGGAAGTGCCTGGGTACACTGGCTCTTCCCATTTTCTCACAACCTCTCCAAAGAAAACTAGAGGTAAATGTGAGTGTTTATATGATGAAAGAGAAGAGCAATTTATTGTTAATATGTAATTTAATGGTTTGTTAGGATCCAAGAACGTAATTTAGCTGATGAGACTGAGACTTCAAAATGCATTGCAAAAACAAATCATAAATCACAAAATAGCACAGAGGAGAATTGATTAACCTATCTGCTTTTGAAAACAGCAAGTACACTCCTTTCAGAGATGTCTGTAAAATCTCAATGGAAAGAATCATTTGAAGAACGCATTGTGTAAGGAAAACTGCCTTCATGACTTTTGGCAAAACACAAGGAGACATGGAAGGAAAGCGCAGAGCCACATGGTGGACTGCTGAAGTTTCTGTTCTGCCTGAAAGAGCTTAAGTGGGAGGTGGCATGGGGCGTGCTCCTGCTGTTGTGTCATAGCAAGACGCCCTGTGGGTCAGCTCTCTTATTTTTTGCAGGCAGTGAGAGTAGAGGTGTAAAGGCATAATGTCTCCCTCGCCTGTACCCCCACACCGCAGCATGACAGATGAACAGTGGGGGCAGCTCTGTCATGCTTGCAACTTTGGGTCTGGCTCATCCACACTTTTGTCAACAGGGTTGGCTCTATGTTACCCAGGTGAGGTGGAGCGCCTGCTCTCCCAAGTGTTGCAGCTGGTTGTGGGTCAGGGACAGCTCTCCTAGTCTTATGATCTCAAGGCTCTGCCTCAGGGGTTGATGGATGAGGGGAGGAAGGCAGCCTTTCCTTGCCCATGTGGTCACAAGACAGCTAAGTAATGGGGACAGTTCTCCCATGATCACAACTTCTGGGCTGCCTGGCTTATCCACACCTCTGCTGAGAGGGTTGGCTCTATTGTGCTGCCCCGATGGGGTACAGGCAACTTTGGTTTCTGTGACCCTCAGTGAAGCATAGAGAGTCTAGTTTCTGTTGCTTGCTGTGGAGGAGAACGAGATGCAAAGGCTGGAGATTGGGCAGAGTCTTTGCCTCTGAGGTTGCATCTAGGGTCTTCATTTTAGGTACTGTTTTTGGAGCTTTAACTTTAGGATTAGTTTATAAGAAATGCCACTCAGGTTATTTTGAGTCACTTGGGGATAAATATTTTACTTTAATTTGAAACATATAAAAGTTGCAGTTTAGAAATATATAACTTCTAAAAGACTCTACAGCTGCTGACTATTGTCTCAGAATTGGGAACTTAAAGTTTAAGCCCAAGATGGTCTTTTTTCTGGACCTATTTGCTTACGGCTATTTTCTAAAGTGTGGGCATCCAACAGTGAAGAAAACAAGTCTGAACATTAGCAGTATTGACAAAAATAACCCAACAACACAGCCTATCTTCTTTTTAAAAAATCTCACTACATTAACGATATCATAAATTAAGCCACCATGCTGCATTATTGTTACTCATACTCTCTGGTAGTTATTGACAAATAGCTTCACCCCAGGCACCCTGTTTAATGGTGGAGGGTAGATTCCCAAGATACATCCTATAAATCCTCTCCATGGCTGTCAAGTGCTGTTAAAATAATGCTGCATTCAATCAGTGGAATCTGACACCAGAAAATAAGAGTTGCAACCTTCACTCATCAGACAGCACTGAACAAGGAAGGAGAACGGTTTCTCTGGAATGGGGAGGGAGGCACGACATCGGGTAGCAATTGGGAAGAAGGAACGATGCAGTGCTGGGTCCCAGGAAGCAGAGAACACACAACAGGGACAAGATCTGGGATTACTAATGGCAGTCGTGACAGCGTTGTCATTGCCTTGACTGTCTGGGGAAACAAACTCACCAACTAGGCTGTCAGCAGAGATGATTTCGACTGTTTTCATGTGTCCCTCCAGGAAGAACAGCTCAGGTCAATTCATTACACCGCATGGGTTTGTTCTTTCTCATTATAGGAACTTCTGTCAGATTTCCTGTTGTTTAGCTTTCCAGCTCTGGATCGTGTGAGAAAATGGAGAAGAAATGAGGACTAGTCCCATTCATTCCCCTGATTTGAGGTTTTACAGTGTTTGCTTAGGCCAGCGCACATAATCAGTTAGGTATCCTCCCTTAAGGTATAGAAAGGACGTTAATTCTAACCCATTTATCAAGTGTCATGGATTTTTAAAAGGCTATATTTAGTTAAAACCCCTCTGGCTCTGTTTAGCAAACATAAGTCGGCAGAGAGGAGGAGAAGCTGTGTTAGAAAACCCATGGAATCAGGAGCACTGTCCAGGAGAGCACCACTAAAGATGGAAGGGAGCAGCCTCTGGTTCACAGGCATTTTAATGTCATTATGGGCTAGGGCAGCGGTTTCAATCCATTTAGGAGGAATGTGGATGAAAGGGAAATGTCACACGGCTACTCTCTTCTTGTCACACACCAGAAAGCACCCTTGTAGAAATTAGCTCAATTCAGGAAATAACCAGGCTAGCTAAAATATAAAACAATTATATTTTTATTTATTATGAGGGGGAAAATGATGAAACAGAAACAAGAGGTCCAAGCTCAGCTGTGCTGCGTGGGAACCACATAGAGAGAGGTCATCTGGGCCGCACAGCATTTTTCTCTGGGTCCCAGAAAGCCACACCCTAACTTGGTCCCACCTCTTAAAGATAATTAGTTGGCAAAGATTCCCCATCACCTCCCCCTTTTGTCTATATAAGAGCAATCCAAACACAATATAAAACTATAGACAGTAGAAACAGATATCATGCATAATATCACAACCAACATAAACAATATTAAGCAAGGAACATATGTTAAATGTTTTAGTAGACATTTTATTTTAAAGAGTCTAAGTCTTGCATCAGAAATAGGCTTGGCTAAACCATAAGAGGATGGTAACTACAACTATCTAATCTTTAACCCCATTGAAGGTCTGAGAAGGGAGATACTACTATTTGAGTAGGCAGGAAGTAGGACAGGCAATGTCCTTAACTCAGTGCCCCTGAGCTCTTGCAGAAGGCAGTTCAGGAAGATCTCCAGTTGGACTTCTGCAGCAAGCTCCCCGAATGGGTAGTCTAAGTGTGGCCCATTCTATGTTTCATTCATACAAGTGGGTGATTTTGCTGAACATTATTAGTGTTTTGTTTTGTGCTTGGAGATGTGTTTGCTCTCTTCCCCTCTGCCGCTTCCTGCTGTCATCTGCTCCTGTGGTCCTCTCATTTTTTACTGTGATCTAAGTCACAAAAGAAACCTCAGTATCCTTTGCTGCAGTGCTTTCCTTGGTCTACCACTGTGGCTCTCGCTATTAATTAGTGAGTGTGAGGTATGGTACCCATAGTTAATTTCCTCATTAATCAAGCCATGTGCAGGCCCTGAGCCCTGCTGCCATCACTCACTAAGTTCTGAACCCTAGTGAGGATTCGTTGAAAAGATTATTATGTGGATTTGACCTCCTCAATAGTCAGATAGTAGCTGGATGTTATTACTGGCAGTTGACTGTCCCCACATGTCCCCAAGGACACAGAAGCCAATGCATGGACTCATTACAATGGCCCATCTTTCACAGTAGATCCTTATGGCAATTTTTCTAGGTTCTCTCATAGCTACCTGGTGCTGAAGGGTCCTCCCTGAATTCCACCTGATTACTGAGGATCTTTCTCCAAGTTTCCAAAACTGTGAGAGACTGCCTAAGTGAACCAGGCTGCGGAGTCAGGCTTTCAAACATTTTAAAAGAACATGTAATGATACAACATTGGTGGAAAACAAACAAACACAAAACTCTCCTTCAAGTTTCTCCTCAAAATTGTCAACTCCAGATGAATGGCACTTCTCGTGGCAGCCTCCCAGCAGGAGAACTCTTGGTCCAGTGACTGATGGAAGGAATAAAGCAATCTCAGATGGACTTTCATGCCTGTCTGTGAGGAACTTGTGGCTAGCTGCCTAACATAATATTGGTCAAGAGTAGTTCAACATTGAATTACTGATGAGAGTTATATTCAAGAGATACCTAAATACCTACCAAGTCCATTCTATTAAAAAAGGATATATAAATTATGTTAACACACTCTAACACAGCAGCAGCAGAGTGAATGACAGAGAGAACAGCAGACAAACAAACAAGCCAAAACCACTAGTAAATATGATGACGAGATTTAGGGAGGTCAGAGTTCAGATGTAAGCCTTTATAAAATTTTCTGAGGAAGGCAAGGGAAGCATTTCTGCCAAATGAAAGTGTCCCAGATGTAAGTGGTCCAAAGATAGAGAATAAATAGAAGCACATCTGGCCATATAGAATTACAAAGACTTTGAATGAGCTGGCCTGTGACGTCTTAGAGCCACAGCAAGGGCTGGGCTGCTACCTTGAATATGATAGGAAGCCACAAGGAATGTAGTCTGCGCAGTGATTGCTATGACTACTCTATTGGGGTTTTTCTTACTGCTACTTTAAGAATGGATTGTAGAGTTAGTTACTCTGGAAGAATTAAGAGGCAAAGTTTTAGAGGTTGACCAAAATAATCTGGGGTAGGGGGAGTTATGGGTGGCTTGTGCCAAGGTGGTGGAAGAGTGAAAATGTGTGATCAGCCTCCCTACCCTACCGTAGTTTACTTTGAAGCTATAACTAAAAGTATCTTGCTATTAGAATAAATATAGTATATGAGAGGCAGAAGTGAAGACTACTGTGGTAGGAAGAGGTTCAGAAAGTGACCCAACATCATAGAAACAGTGGGACAGTAAGAAAATTTAGGGTAGCAATACTGGTGTGCCAATGTGACCAAATGTCTAATATAAAATGTAAAAAGAAAGTTCTTTTTTCTAGATCACAGTTTCATAGAGAACAGTTGACAGCTTTGAAGACACCAACATAGCAGCAGATTCTTTTTTTCTCGGCACTCAAGAAGTGGATAGGATGCACAGTGGACTAGACCTGGGCAAGAGAAAGACACACTTCCGGTGACCTCTGTCCTCTCTCCAGAACCTACCTCATGCCTTTCATCAATTTTCATAGAGACCACCATATTGAGTCATCAAGGCATCTACTGTTTCAGTGCTCTCATATTGACAAGGGTCCTAGAAAACTCTGACATACCACCTACAGGGATGTGTGTCACTGATCTTCTAGGTACTTCCTAACAGGATCAAACTGAGAATGAAGGTTAATAATCACAGTTAGGCTGGGAGAGCAGTAAGGACTTAGTAAAGGCATACAAATATCAAGACAACTGTCATCTCAATGAAAATGCCATGAAACCAAATGAGTTCACAAACAAGATCAGTGTTTAAGATGGGCCTATGGGGTCACTAGTATCTACACAGATGCTGATTACGTAAAATACAGAGTCAAGAATTTCCCTATGAGTCACCCCAGCCTTCAGAGATTGGAAAGTGTTCAGATACAAAGAAGAAAATGTAAAAGGAGCTGCCAGGAAGCTGGGAAGGGAACTGGCAGAATACAGTGTCTTGAAGAAAAAGAAGAAAAGACATTCTCAGAAGAAGAGAATGATCAGCTGTGATCACACTTCTGACAGTCAGGATGGGCAATCACTGGGTAGTGAGATTAGCAGTGCAGATGCCTCTCAGGATCTTGCCATGAGCACATTTTAGTTTACAGAACATTTACTTATATAATTGATAGTACTAAAAATCAACCAACCAAGGAGATAAATAGAATGGAGCAAAATAAACAAAGAAAAAAATCTGCAATTTGCAAATGTTGTGGAATTTATGAAGATTGAACAGTTATTACACTTTGTACCTCGGAGCAAAGGCATACTTTAGCAGAAACCGGTGAGTCTGCATGACTCCACATTAAATGCCCACATCTCATGTATATAGGGTACCTTCTTCTGTTGTACTCTCCTTCGGAATTGAACATTTCGTTGCAAACTTGTCATCACCCCATTTATGGTCTGTAACTTGTGAAGCTCACATAGCTCTTAATAAGCATTTATCTTTTTAGTGTCCCTGCAATATAGTAGACTAAGTCTATCTACTGAGAGAGTTCCAACAGAATCTGCCTTGTTCTTATTACTGATATCACTTCCAGAGGGAATTCAGATGTCCCATGGAGGCAAAGATTTGTTCCCTTATCATAAAGGAGGCTTGAATTCCAGCACCATTTACCCTCTCGGGAATGTAAGAGAGAGTTATACCTTGTGATGCCTTGCTCAGTTTTTGGATAAAAATGAAGAAAAATTATCCTCTTTTTGCAATTTCATCTGAGGCCATCAGTAAGGGAATGCACAGCAAAGCAGACATGTCTAACATTCCCTATGGACATACCTCCTATTGTTTCTTTGCATGTGATCTTCACACTCCAAAAAATATAGCAAATGTGATTATACAGAATTCCATGTTCTCAGTAGTTCTTTAGATATTAAATGTCTCTCAATGTCTTCTGTTTCATTCTGACATATTTGGTGCTGTTATGACTTGTTGGACCATTTAAAAGATCTGACCTTATAGCAGGAAGATGGGTCATTGAACATTTATCTGAAGGCAGTATTGAATCCCTGACCCCTACTGTCGTTCTATGTCCTTGATTCCTAGATTCCATGAGGAGAATAATTTTGTTTCAGTACACATACCCACTATGACATGCTCATTCTGTATGTACCCAAAACCATATCTCTAACTGGCCTTAGATTGATACCTTTGAAACTTTGAGCCAAAATAAGATATTCCTCTTTATAATTTGTTTATTTAAAGTATTATGATTTAAGCACAGAGCTAACACAAAGGTGTTATTGCTTTTCATTACAAACTGACACCAAACACATTTATTATCTTCAAATTGCTGTGGGTCAAGAATTGGGGATAGCTTTATGTTTCTGTGACTCTGACTTCCTTATAAAGCTGTGATTATTTTAGAATTTGAATAAAGATTGAATCTTTCATAGTAACAGTTTTTTTTAGAGATTCGATTAAAGTCTGTGTGTGAGATTGTATATATGTGTGTATGAGTGTGTGTCAGTGTATGTGTGTACCAGTGTGTGGTGTGCGTGTGTGTGTTGGGAGGTAAGTATGTATGTGGTCTAGAAAATTCCTTCTCCTATATTCTGATCCTCTGCATTAGGCAGGGGACAACCTAGATTCTTTTTTAAAATAATAAAAGCGGGCTGGAGAGATGACTCAGAGGTTAAGAGTCACCTTAACCTCTGCTCTTCCAAAGGTCCTGAGTTCAATTCCCAGCAACCAAATAATGGCTCACAACCGTCTGTAATGGGGTCTGGTGCCCTCTTCTGGCCTGCAGGCATACATATAGAATATTGTATACATAATAAATAAATAAATATTAAAAAATAAAAGCATAAAAGAGAGGAATATGAGTACTAAATAGAGGAGAGAAAGATAGAAATACATAGAAAGAATGAGCATAAGTAATATAAAAAGGTTAATGCCAGATTGTAGAATGATGTAACTTCAGAATTAACATCATGATTATCGTATTGTATACATTCAAGCAAATCACAAGTTTTAGCAAATAAATAAAGGCCAAAGAAAACACCAAGAGAAGACACCGGTAGACAGGGTCATTAAGAGTCATTTTGGAAATAGATTCTCATACTATAAAAGACATGGACGCTTCCCTGTTCTTTCTGAGAACTCTCCAGTATCTGAATGTAAATATCTATGTAGCACCAAGCTCAATGCTTAAGTCACTTATGTCATTTTGCATCTATATGAAGGAATAGTCTTTGATTTTGACCCTCCAGCCCAGGCAAACCTGGTACAGATGTTATCTTCACTGTTGTGTCCTCAGAGATAGTGAGTCAGAACGCCCAGATGAATGCTGTCCAATTAGTGACTCGCAAAGAAGGAATAAGCAGTAATCTGTGGGTGATTTGTTACACAGGGTCAGAGAGCTAGCACAGGTCAACTTTGTAATTTTGTTAAAGAAAGCCTTTCTGGGGTGGTTCAGAGAAAAAGCTCCCATGGATACATTTTCAACCACCTTGCACTTACCCTCTGATTGAAAGGGTCATTCATTTTTCCGAGAACAGTCTGGAAAGAACTTACAACTTGCCATCATGATGATCAGTGGTAAAGGTTGAGAATTGATCATTTTTTCTTGGTTTAATTCTTTGAAGATTAAAAGCTACACCATTTATTTTTCATTTTTTTTTCATTTTGATTGAGCTCTACATTTTTTTCTGCTCACCTCCCTGCCTCTCTCCTCCCCACTTCAACCCTCCCCCAAGATCCCCATGCTCCCAATTTACTCAGGAGATCTTGTCTTTTTTCTACTTCGAATGTAGATTAGATCTATGTATGTCTCTCTTAGGGTCCTCATTGTTGTCTAGGCTGAAGATTAAAAGCGACACCACTTATCTTACTTATAAACAAATCAACTCCTTTGTGGAAATTGTCCAGTACTCTTTGCTAAAGTTTCTGTACCATTTATGTTTTGTAACCAGCTGGATAGAAACTACAGTGTGTCTGAAAATCTGTTTGGGTTTAGGTTGGAGTATGGTAGAAGGAGAACATTACATATTTTTGAGCCTGGACTTTGAGGGTGAGGTAAACCTAGATCCATTCTTGCTAATGAGCTTTTACTCAGCAGGCTTCCTGACACCCTGGTGAGGAATTAATAACAACAATGAAATTGAAGCATTTCCTACTTTAAGTAATCCTTTTTCATTTCTGTGTATAGTGAAGTTGCACTGGAGATGATAACAAAGAATAATGAGGATTAAAGAACCTCATTAGGCAAACCCATCACCCCATCTCACATCTCTCTCTCTTTCTCTCTGTCTCTGTCTCTCTCTCTCTCTCTCTCTCTCTCTCTCACACACACACACACACACAAACAAAGGTGTGCAGAGAGAACCAAGTCCTAGCTGCTGCTTCTTGCTGACTCTGATTTATAGACCATGCCAAGGCCTTTGTCTATTCCAGTTACAGAACATAAACATTTTTTTTTAACCTTATGATACGAACAGACAACATTTCTTTCTGAAACATTGCATTTAGTTTACTGCCTACCATCACAGTTTTCTCTGAGGCATCTACACCAACCAAAATAAAAAAGTTATTAATATTGACCTTCTGATATGAACCCCTATCATTCCTAAACTTGGAGTATAATGTTTTCATCTTATTCACCTCAAGTTAAGAGTTCAGCTCTGAATTCCTGCTCTGGCAATCCATAGCCATAAAAATCCCTGAATATCTTTAGGGAAGTCAAGTGGCATGAAAATACTTCAGCGCTGCTCTCCAGTGTCTGATTTAACTTGTACTTAAATTTAGCTTCTTAAGTACCTGCTTAAAGAAAAGTAGTTCAGCAGGAGCCAAATAAAATTGCAGTGCCTATTTTCCTTGCGTTGTGAGATCATCTAGTCTCTTTCTCTCCCCAATTCTTTCTTTACTTATCTCATGAATCTTAATTCTTTTTTTCATCTGGATCTCAAAGGAAATCAGAGCAGACTTGGGCAGATGCCACGATCTCCTGGCTGATGGGCTTTGCAACCATCACTGCATCACTAGCGAGACAACAAAGCCTCATGGAACCATCTCTTCTTTGCTTAGCAGATGCAATACACTGCATGTGATACAGCGTGTACTCGTGGCTTCTCTCCTCAGAGCCACTTTTTCTAGTGAAGAGATGAAAATAGCACCATCATCATAGCTAGTTCTTACCGAGTAACAGGCATCTTTTTAATGTTTTCCTTGTGAAACTTGTTCAGTCATTACAACAATCTTAAGAAATACGCTCCTATCATCATTGTCTTGTATGGGTGTGAATGTGGTAAGCAAAACTGGGAACCTTGTCTTTAATTCTGTTGTTATAATAAAACATCTAAGAATGGGAAATTTATTAATAAGAGGACTTTGTTTTTCTGTCTTTTTCTCTCTCACAGATTCAAAGACACATTACTAGACTATGCTCAGACCTCTTGATAGACTCATGGTGGATGGCACTGAAGTGATTGGTAACAGACTGAGAGCATGGCTCAGATGGTAGGAGCTCCTGCTCTTGAAGTCTAAGAACATGAGTCTTACCTCCATCATCCATATAATGAATTAGGCATGTTAGGCATGTCTGTATCCCCAGCAGTCAGGTAGATCCTCAGAGCTTGCTGTCAATCAAGCCTAGATGAAGTGGCAAGATTCCAATGCAGTGAGAGATCCTGTATCATGGCAATAGGATAGAAAAGGATATTTAAAGTTTCTCTCTGGCATCTGCATGTGCAGAAAGCATACACTTGCCTGCACACTTATGTGTGTAACACACACACGGACAATTGCAGTGTTTATTGTATGGCTCCAGGATTTAGGAGAGGAGCCAGGTACTCTCACGAGAATCCATACTTTTAAGAGCTAACTTAATTCTAGGAGACCCAATTCACTTTTGTGAGAACACACCCCTCTGTTCATTAGAGTGTATCCTCCATGACTTAATTACCTCCCACCAGGCCCCCACATCTTAAAGTCTCTACCCTGTAACATCAATGTTCTATTGATTGCTCAGCCTCAGTTCCTGATCATTTAGAGGAAGAAGCATACCTAAACTACAACGGCCTGATGCAGGTTAGTCAGGTTTGTGGAATTCTGAAATGAAATGAGTCCCTGGGGTTCTAACTCTAAAACTGCAGTACTTAACTGTTATGCCACAGCAAGTGCCTCTCGGTGTCTGACAATGAGATTTTAGAGAAAGGACATGCTTGTGGGCACTTGCCAGGTTTAGGACTGAAGATGTCTATTCGAGATTGCTCTTCTGAAAACTCAGTATCCAAGGGACAAAACTCCTCTCTCCTGTCTGAAATGTTGCCCTTTCCTATGTCAGTCCTAAAGAAGATTACGTGTTCATCTGCACCTGCCACAGACCCATTCCTGTTGCAAGAGGACTTCCCCAATAGGCCAGAATCTTCCTCTGCTTCCAGCAAATTTTAACTTTGCTCAAATCAATTTGCCTTGAGGCAATGGTTGTTTTTGACACAAGACAGAGTTATTTAAGAGGCATTAAATTTAGGGTGACAACGTTTTAATTTAATCGTGTGTTTAATGGAACATGCTCTTGAGGTCATGGAAACTGTCAGTGACATTAAAAACTGTTTAACAGTTTAAGGGACATTAATTTAGTAAGAAATGTAAGCTAGATTTTAAAGATAGCCTAAATTATGTCAGAGTTGTGTTGTGAAGCACTATTTATTACTACGTTTTAGGACGTTACAATTAGCCAGGTCTGATGGTACAAGACAGTAATCCCAATTAATACAGAGGCTGACACAGGAAGGATGTGATATCAAGGCCTGCCTGGGCTACAAAACAAGTTCATGGTCACCCTGAAAACTTTTAAAAACCCCTTTTCAAACTAAAAAGGTTTTTTAAGAAAGGACTGAGGGTTTTTTGCATATAAGGGAGAGAAAGTATGATTTAATAACAACAAAAGCATGTAATAGTAATGGCAAAATCAAGGTTGACCTAATATATGTATGGAAGAAAAGCTTCAAATTCTTTGCAGATCATAATCGTTTCAGACAAGCATAGATAAAAGCGTGTCCTTTTTGTATAAGACCTGTGTTCAGTTCCCAGTACCCATGATAAGAGTCTCACAACTACCAGGACTCAGTCAATAGTACAAATGAAAAAATCCTCATCCCACTGAGCAGCAAATATACTTTTTATTTGATGACAAAAACTCATTAACTTCTTTAATTTATTTTCAAACACTATATTTCATCTAACGGTATCTATGGCGGCAAGGAAAATTCCATAATTCTATCAATTTCTGTCAGAAATAGATCTGTGATCTGAATCCAGACAATAAAACTTTGGAGGGATTTGCTAGAATCAAAAATCATTTTTCAGCCATGATTGAAAGTTAGAGTCAATTTCTTGTTCCATGAACATTAAAATGAAAAGAATTTCCCCCAGATCTGATGGGATCATTTTCTTGCAGTGAAGGAGACCAGACATTATTACATTTTTTTTTTACAAGACAGAAAGCAAGGGCAAACACCTGTATGCTTCCATCACTGAGCCAAACACCATTCATACCAGAGACACTCAGACCTCTTGTCCAGCTTTGCTACACAAACCATTAAAGCAATCATAGAATTATAAGCTGAGAATTCATTTTATATTTTTTGTGTGTTTATTAATGTTGATTGACTTCCAATTTTATTACAAATATCTCTGCTTGTCTCACACTGTGTATGTAAAATGTTTGGACTGCTAATACACTTCCATGGCTATGGTTTGAGTTGGTGTTTTGATATTTTTTATAATTTTATTTCTTGGTAGAATTGGATATTTATACCATGTAGTTTGCAGCTGCTCTTCAATCTGTCTCCCTCCCAGTTCTTTTTCTTTTGGTTTGTTTGTTTGTTTGTTATTGATAACCTCCTGAGTCCAGTTAGTGTTACCAATATGTGCACCATCATGGAGCCATCAATTCTGCCTTGGAAAACTTACTAACAGTCCTGTTCTCAAAGAAAAATGATCCTGCATCCCTTGGCAGCCATCCATTATCAGTAACTCATCAGCTAAGGGTGAGAGTTCAAGAAATCTTCCCCTTTCCTGTTGAAAATCTGACTGGCCTGATATTGTTCTGGTCTTAATTAGATAACTACAGTTGCTGTAGTTGGTGAATGAAATAACATAGTCTGTCTAGAAATTAACATTTGACTGCTGTCCCCATCTGTCAACTTTACATTATTTTTTCACTTTCTTATCCCTGAGCAATGAAGTGTGTGTTAGCAGGGAGGGACTAATTTAGATAGCTCATATGTACAGTCATTTATACTTGGCACCTTGACCAGTTAAGAGTCCCTGCATCCAAACAGACTAGGCTCCCACAAAGCCAGTACATGCAGTAGGATCAAAACCCAGTGCCATTGTCCTTGGCTTCTCAGTCAGCCCTCCTTGTCCACCACATTCAGAGAGTCCGGATTGATCACATGCTCCATCAGACCCAGTCCAGCTGGCTTTGGTGAGCTCCCATTAGATCAGCCCCACGGTTTCCGTGGGTGGGCACACCTCTCGAGCTGGATGGAGAGGGGAGGACCTTGGACTTCCCACAGGGCAGGAAACCCTGACTGCTCTTTGGACTAGAAAAAGAGGGGGAGGAGTGGGGGGAAGGGGAGGGAAATGAGAGGAGGGGAGGAGGTAAAAATTTTTAATTAAAAATAAATAAATAAATGGGGAAAAAAAGAGTCCCTGCGTCAACAATAATACATTGTGAAAAGAAAGTTCTTTGATTGACTATAGTGGAGAGCAAAATAAGTCTATTGTCATAATGAAATATACTGAAGGCAAATTTATAGCATAAATATTTAACATAGTAATAGTAGGTTTTCTCCATGGTCTATGATATTCTCAGTAATAAATTTCTTTACAGTTTTGTGGGTGTCAACTATGAAATTTAGCCTGTGGAAAAGGTCTCCTATTCAGTGAGAAAGTGCTACATCATTCTTCAACAACATCACCACAACACAAGAGGGTTCATTTTGCCAATCATGTTTGTACTGTAGAACTGAGGGATCATATACGTAAAACCTGAGCAAAACAGTGTTTTCTGACTATGTGAGTACAGTGCATTTATGAACTCACAGCCACTGTGGTTACCTGCATAAGATCTGCACAAGATCAAGCCAGTCAAGGTTCTACCCTAAGTGAGCTCTTCGTAGGTTGATGACAGCCCACACCCTGGTGTATATTGACTGCACAACTTGGGGGTAAAAAAGGATTTGATGTTGAGAGTAGTAAGGTAAAGGTAGTTCTAGTAAGAGTAGCAGGGGAAATTATGACCAAAATAGACTCTATGCATGTTTGAAATTCCTTGAGAATTAATAAAATATTATATTGAAAATTCTTTGTTTAGGAAGATTGAAATTGTCTGGAAATGCATCATGATTGAAGAATGCCCTTATTATATGTTCCAAAGCTGGGTTTATTATTTTAAGTGGATCTTTAACATGGAAACTCTGTGATTTATTTTTCACTGAATGAAAAAAAATAAAAGGGATGACTAATGTTGGTTTTGTGTGCACTTAATTTTCAGCCTTTCAAAACATGTTTAACTAGGTTGTAAAATTGGTACTGAGGAAGCATGAATTAGGAGAAAACCTTTCGCTTTTATGTCCCTTCTCATTCCAGATTGCAAGATTTCTCCTTACAAAAGAGAGAGTTTCACTCATTTTAATTATATTGCTTAAAAGCCCATGTGGCTGATATATAATTCTTACTTCTTTCTGATCTTTTGAGCTACTTTTGAAAAAATAATTTCATTTGCCTGTGCTTGTGTGCTTCTTTTTGCATGTGATGTATATAAGGGCATTGCCTGCAGAGGACAGAAGATGGAGAATTTTCAAAGCACATGACATGTCTAGGTTGCCCCCTGAACATCAAGATAAAAAAGCATTTCCCCAGAAGCTTGTGGAGTCTTTCGCTAGCAGACACTACTTTCTGTTTATTGCAAGACAGAAAGAAGGGCCCAACACCTATGTGCTGATCACTCAGAGCTGTTGCCCCTCTGAATTGTGAGTCAGCTGATGTGGATGCTGGAAACTGAACTCAAGTCCTCTGTAAGAGAAGTGCACATTATTAACACTCTGAGCCTCCTTTCCAGTACTTCTTCTTTCTTTTTAATGATGTATTATGAACTGATTTTTAAATGTCTCACGCATTTATATAAATCTCTTATTGGATAACTACTTTATGTCTGGCTATCATAGAATTCGGGTGATTCAACAATAGATATGCTAGACCAGAAATTCTGAACACCTGCTTTTATAGAGTTTGTATTCTGAAGTGGGTGACAGAGAATGTAATTATGTAAAATTAAATTGTTATATCACATTACTGGTGGAATGTGATGACCAGAGCAGGGAAGAAGGGGATCTGTACAGTTAATTTTTCTCCCTGAATGTACTATCAAGTGTGAGTGAAAACCATCAGGGACCATATATGCCATGGACTATAGAGGACAGGGTCACGGAAGATGGAAGGAAACTTGGGAGCTCCCCACCAGAAAGATACAAAAAACAAGAGTGGCGAGAACTGTTAGCAGGAAAATCAATTCAATAATTCATATAATGACCCCAAAACATATTTTTTCAAAACCTTAAAAGCTCTTGCAAAAGTAAAAGCTCAACCAGGGCATGTCACATACTTATATAATATGTCCCATCTTTCAAATCAATTGACAGCAAGTACAAGCCTGAGTAGAAGGGAATCATTGGTTTTGTACTTCAAGAGCAAATAGAATTCTGAGCTGGGATTGTAGTTTTCTTTTTGCACAGGTTTTGATGACTCCATCACATGCTTTACTCTGCTTCCTTGTCTATAGTTGGATTAGTAAAAGACAAAAAAAGTTTACAGAATGTTGACCCGTGTTTCATGTATATGATTCTCTCTACTTTAAATCCATTGTCTCCCTGGCAAACTTCTAACTCTTAAGCCATGCTTTAGTAAATGTTTTGTTCATGAAGCTTCCTTTCAGTTCTCTTGTTTCTCTTATGCAGTATAGAGTTCCACCATTGCTGATCTCATAGCGTTTTGCTTGTCAACATCTATTGAAATCAAACCAGATGCAATTGATATCTGGAATCACACACAGACACACACACACATATACACACATACACACGCATGCATGTGCACGCACACATCTATCTATCTATCTATCATCTATCTATTTATCTTTTATCTATCCTTATATCTTCTATACATATAATCCATCTATCATACATATGTGATATACATATATATCATTTTGAAAATCATCTGATTATCACAATAATTCTAAACAAATAAAATATTCTTGCTGTGCTAATGAAAGAAGAAAACATCAGGTACACTCTTCGAGTAGAAGGTGATGTGGTGGCCTTCTTTTGTTCTGACAAAGCATTTGCTCTGATTTGCCTAAGATCTGTCACTGCCCAAACTCAAGCTGAAATTACTGCTTGTGGAATTGTATTGGGAAGTGGGGCCCTGGAGGAATGAAAAATTAGTTCCTTTCTCCTAGGATAGAGTTTTCTTGAGACTGCAGATGGCTGTGAAAGGAGGTTACCCATGTGTTCTTTTCATTCCTCATGAGGCTAGCTGTCCTTTTCTAATGAGACTCTCGTCATTATGGCCGCAGCTCCATGCTCATGAAAATCCAGCATTCAAAAACATAAATAAGTCTTAATTCTTTATAAACAACTAACTTTTGATGCTCTGTTGCAACAAAAGCATAAAAATACTCAAACAGCATGCTACATAGAAAATTTATCCTTTAATAATTAAATATGTATTGCTTTACCAACCACAATCTTCTTGTGAATATAAATAATTAATAAGCATTATTTTATCTTTAACTGCCTGAAGCATAGTTCTGATTTAAAATGCATGACAGTGAAGCAGATATTTATGAAGTCATACACTTGTATTTTAACAGTAAAAAAATTACATCCCATAGTTTTATACATTTCCTTATTTAGCCAAAATTTTGCTAATGTTGACAATAATAGATAATTTTCAATGTTCCTGTTTGGTTGAACATAATTCCGGGACATAAATGTAAACTAAATTATCTACTTTACTTCCATGACAATTTTTATGGAGATGATTTTAGCTTCTACACAAACTGTAAATACTTCCTGTCTTTCCAGAGGACATCCAATTGTCTCCAATCAAATCCAGCACACTTTTAAATGTTAAGTGGGTGTTTTTCCCCTTCTGATTACTGCATCTAGAATTTTTTTCTATCTGCAGGAAAAGTCAAACTCTATTGCTTTTTTTTTTTTTGAAGTTCAGTCAGGCCTTCATATCCAATACTTCAAGATGTTCATTAAGTCTATTAGTCCTTTTATGTGGAATGCCTGCATACTACAAACCATAATGCTTCTATGTAGTAGAACTGAGTAATTGCCTCAAGGCACAACATAAATCAATGTAAAATAGAGTATAAAAGAATCCTGCTGCTGAGTTTTATGTCTGTGCTGTGATCAGAGAAATGCAGACTGTCTCATCTACTGTATTGTACTTCTTGCTGTTTGGTTGGTTTTAGGGATTTTATGCTACCTTCAGTACAGGGAGTCCACCTATATGTCTGAGATCTCCCTTGAGAGACAAAGTGACAGAGTGGAAGTTATCTTCTGCTTTTCTTTATAGCTCCACATAAGAACCTTGGATTCAATTTTGTTGCTGCAAACCCTACCAAATGAGGAAGTAATCAAGGGGCCCAATCCCTATCCTATTACTTCATTCCCTATCCTACACGGAGGCAATGAAAATATTTCAGTAAACCGAGTGTCACTTCTGCTGTATAGACATTTGTCCTGGGGCTCCTATGTGATTCTCGTGTAAGCCATTGGATTTCAGTGTTTCTTAGTTTATTCTAGTTGTCACTTGAAAAAAATCATCATTTAGTTTAGGTTTCTCTTGAGGTACTACTAGCGGGATATTGCTTATGGTGACTTCCAACTGGATATTTTTGCACAGAAATTGTTTCCTGGGAGAAATTAACTGAAACAATGCTTATGCACACATGTGCATGCACATATACATACACACATGCATACACAAGCATGCAAACATACACACATAAAGACACATGCACAAACATGTGTACCCCAGAAGCTGAAGCTGTGAAAACTGTCTCCTGATACATTTCCTTTGTGTAGTTTTGAATCTTTTGAAAATTTCTACAATGAAGAAATTAGTTCAACTGGATTTACCTAATTTAATTCCCTCTAGATCTTAGACTTAAAGTACAAGATGAGGGCTGGAGAGATGGCTCAGAGGGTAGAGCACTGACTGCTCTTCCAGAAGACCTGAGTTCAATTCCCAGCAACCACATGGTGGCTCACAACTATCTATGATGAGATCTGGTACCCTCTTCTGGTGTGCAGACATACATGCAGACAGAATACTGTATATATACTAAATAAATATATCTTTAAAAAAAAATAAAGTACAAGATGAAGAAAATGCAGAAGGCCACCAAAAATGCCATACTAAATAAAGGAACATGTTTTTGTCTGTGAGGAAATATTCAGATGTCCATCTTCCTTTACCCCTGGACACTCAGGTCCTTGCAGGTTTTGAGTAACAGCAATTATTTTGCATAAGTCCACTTTTAAGTAAAAAAAAAAGTATCAACTGAAATTTATACCTCAGAGTTTTATTGAGTTTTAAGCTTTGCTGCCTAATAAACACCAGTGTAATCGGAGGAAATGGAGAGCTGTCAGCCTCACCAAGCTAATTGTGTAGCTAACTGTGTAACAACAGGCTATGGCTCAGCACAGATCTGCTAGACAGGAAGATGCTGACCTGGAGGGTCTTATCTGAGAGAAAGACTGCATCGGCCATGGTGTGAGGGTTCATGGTGCCCTAGGAAGGCAAGTTCTCCTACAGTGAGGAGCACTGGAGCATCACTGTGGTACTTACTTACTGTGCCATTTGCTTGTGTGTGCGTGTGTGGAGGAATGGTATTTATAAGGACTGTTGATCCATTTGAGCATTGTACATTTTTTCCCAGGAAAATAAACAAGTCTGACTGAATAAACTAAATTTTACTTCCTTTGCATAACCTAAATTACAGGAATCTTTTATGTTTTATTGACAGACCTGACCAATGTATTTACTAACAAATGTCTTTGGAATTAAATTGTGTATTTTTGAGAATCTTTTCTGTTCGATCTCAGTACTGATCAGTTCTTGGGATTCTAATAATTGTTCTTGTAAAATTTTCTGTTACTGAGGGGTTTAAACTTTATATATGGAGCAAATGTTTTTCTCAAGGGGTTGGTTTGAAAGGTCAAACAAATTCCCCCAAAGAATATATTCACAAGTTGTTGTTGGGTTGGTATGGCAGTTGTTATATTCCAGGTTATTAGACAATGTGAAGATTTTCTGAAAAATTTGCTGAATGGTAAACTTTCATACTTATACCAAGTTTGGTATACTAACAGATGATCTTGCTACTGCTGCCATTTGGAAAATGCATTTAAAGAAAAATTTTGGGAAAAGTTCTTTTGTCAAATTACTGCAGTGAGCAATTAGGAGTGTTGCAAATTAATTTGGAAATCATAATCATAGTTACTGTTCTGTGAAAGACTACAAGAGACAATATTCTGTGGATGACTTTTCTGTTTACTACCTGTAAAATTGCACATAAAATTAATAAATCCCATAGCTGTAGCTCTGTATTTCATTTCATGTACTAGAAAAGGCATCTTGTAAGTAGGTGTAAGCTAGGGAAGTAAGAGAGGACAGGAATGCAAAACGTACTTACAAAGATCTTATGTTTGTCTTCATAAAAAACAAATTAGAAACTCTGTGTATTACTTTAGTTAATTTCCTGTGGCTGCAAAAATACTGAACTTGGGGGGAAGCAAGAGTTTATATCTTACAACTGCAGAGGCACAATCCATCACTGAGGGAAGCCCAGGCAGGAATTACTTGTGGGACTCCTAACAGTGAGAGTGGGGGTTGTCTCTGACTCTACTTACTTTTAAGACCCCTTTTCTCCTACTAGGTTGCCCTGTCCTGCCTTGAAATGAGTTTATGTGCTTAGTATTGTTACAGCTTGCTATGCCATGTACAGTTGATATTCCTGGGAGGCATGTTCTTTTCTGAAGAGAAATGGAGAAGTGGGGCAGGAGGTTGGCTTAAAAGGAGTGGATGGAGGGGAAACAACAGTCAGGATGTAATATGAGAGAGGAATAAATAGAAGGAAGATGATGGCACACAACTTTAATCTCCACACACTCAGGAGGCAGAGGCAGGCTGATCTCTATGAGTCCAAGGCCAACTTGTTCTAGAGAGCGATTTCTAGGACAGCTAGGACAGTTACAAAGAAAAAAACCATCTCAGAAAACAAGCAAAAAAAAAGACAAAAGCAACAACAAAAAAGAAATAAGAATAAGTAAAATGGAAAAAGAATAAATAAATAAAAATAACCCCTCAAACACAGAGAGAGAAAAAGAAAACAAAAAACTGGATCCAGGAACCTAAGCAGACATCATGAAAGAAGCCTGTTTCCTTGTTAGTAAGGTTTGCTAAGCTTGTTTTCTTGTACAGCTTAGGACCAATTGTCCAAGAAGGCATTGCACAGTGGTTAGTCTCTCCCGCATCAGTAATAATTAAGAAATTCCTCTCCTGAGATTCCCTCTCCACAGATGACTCTAATTTGAGTCAAGATGATAAAAACTAACCTCACAAAAATATGAATAACAGTTATAATTTAATGAACAAGGCCTCCATTAACATACTGTATACACATTGTAGATCTTTTTTTGCGTGGTGAAGGGGCATTTATAAATGTTAAGCTAAATAAAGGAAAATCATTTCCCACACCAGTTATATTAGTTCACTATGAAAATGTCAGAGCAACTATTAATAAAGTTTGAATACTACTTGTAAGGTTTTCAACTTGTAAGGATCTAGAATCACCTGGGATCTGACTCTCTGGATATGTCTATAAGGAATTATCTTGATTATACACATTTATTTGGACAAACCATTTTAATTGTGGATGAGGCCATTTCCTGGGAAAGGGATTTAGGGTTGTAAAAATGGACAAAGTGCGCTAAGCATTAGTATGCACTCCTAGCTGTTTGCTTCCTCATTATGGATATAGTATGACTAGCTGCTTCAAGACTACCACATTGGACTGTGTATCCTTAAACTGTGAGCCAGTATAAACTCATCATTCCTTCAGAATTTTTATGTCAGGATATGCTATCACAGCAAAAGAAAAGGAAAACAAGACAACATTTGAGCTCTCACGCTTTTGTTTAACTAATTTTGAAAAATATTTTGATAAGATATGCTCCTTAGTCTTTGGAAGGCCATTCACACCAGAATAATTTAAACCATGTAAAAACAATTTTACATAATTTTTATATAAAAAATAAAGTTCTGTGAGACATATGAACCAACACTAAAGTAATTTAAATGATCTTTTTTAAATTAACCTATTTTGATCCAAGTCTAAGGCAGCATAATGTGCCATGTAATATGAGGATTCCAGATAGTCAACATCTCAATGCTGCACTAAAAGCTGAAGGCTTTGTTTTTCTCCCATCTGAAATGACAGTGGGTTCCTTAGCTCAAGTAGATGCCACTGTGGAAAGTAACAGACAAATTTGTGGGCAGGATTGTGAAGTGGAGCCCATGTTTCCATTAGGTAGTCAGTCTTGCTTTGCATCCCTATCAAGACCACATAAAAGGCCCAAATTTATTTGCTTGTTGCCCTACTTTGGCTGCGATCATCACAGGAAATAAATGGGTTTTTAATATAGAGATAGCATGACCCTTCAAATGTTCCTACACTGTCTGAATAAGGAAGCTTTGCACACTAAAGTGTGCATGCCTTTGCATTCTCTACCTGCAGCTTGGCACATGTACTGCCTCAACTCCCAAACATTAGGAAAGCCAGCATTTTTAGGGCCACCTGAATAACACTTCTCTGGAGGAGCCACCAGGATTACCATTATGGAACTTCCACCTATGCAGCAGGCAGCACTATACCTCAGTCACTAGTGCAAGCCAGGGAAGGTTCCACTAGTGTGTTTGGGACATTAATATTTGAGTGAAAGTAAAGTTTGATAACATCTGAGAAAATAATAAAAACTACTAGCATTTAATGCTATGATTGTGAACATGTACAGTTATACTGTGCTTCCAATGGTCTTGGGTCTGTGAACAGGAAGAGGGTTTCTGGAGGACTTCCACCACGCAGAGTGGTCAATATCTTTCCCAGTGTATCCTAAGGTAAGAACTTGTCATGCCTTAATCAAGAGAGTTTGATAAAATAGCAAACACATATAATTTAAAATACTAAGATTATTTAGAAGTGTTCACTTAATTTACATACTGTTTTGACTTTGGATAATTTATGATGATTTGGTTCACATATGATCTGTGACTTTAGCGGATTGCCATATGCAATGATTTATATTATGTATTCACTAATTTATTCCCAAGTATGTATTTTAATCTTAACTCTTACTGTAGATTGGAAAAATAAAGGAAAACATTCTCCTATGGTTTCACCTTCACAGTATTTTACAGCTTTCAACAAAGCCAGAGGTTCAAGCGGCATGTGTTTCAAAGGGAAAGGACAAAATGAGGATGCTGACAATAATTTTACTTGTGAGAAGCCAAAAAGTTCTATCCTTCAAGTCAGACAAAAACAAGTCTTGCTGCAATAACCAAAGTCCCACCATTCAGTATACTTAAATAACCAGAAACTTCAGTCTCCCTGCGGGGTTATTCTAGCTTAGGGAAACGGCTCTATCCCTAATTCTTTGGACACATAGGCTAGATGTGGAGCATGGAATTATATGTGGTCTCAAGAAGAGAGCTCACAAGCTCTGTGTTGTTGCCACTCTGTTTCTGTATGCTCACAATCTTCTATAGCCCAGAGGGCTTCCAAGGGGCAGGAGATCCAACCCTAGAAGCTGGACAGCAGGACTCACAGTGATGGCCAATGTGGAAGCTGAACAACATCCTTACAAATGAGGTTCTCCATGATTCATGATGCTTTACTGTTCCTGTTCAGTCATCATTCACAACCTCTAAGTGGAAAATGTTTCCTGTGCCAAGACAGCATTTATTTGATATCTCTTTGTTATGTATTTATGTTCTCCTTCCCTATGTGTCCAGTATTGGCCTGCAGTAAATAGTTATTACATGAATTAGCATCTGACACATACATTGTGCCTGATTCACCACTATTTATTTTGTGACTAATCTCTAGCCACTTTAAAAGTGTACACCAAATAAATTTGGACCAAATTGCAGTATTTATCTTCCTTTAGACTTCTGTAACAAACATAGGCATGGTAGAGAGTATAATTGGACAGTAAGAGCTATGCTGTATAATACAAAATATAATGAACAGTTTCAGTAATATGGTAGTTTTTAGTTCTAGTTTCACCCATTAATTTTGACAAAACATTAATATTTCTGCACCTTAAATTTCTATAATTGCATAGTGGTGACAATATTGTATACCTAATTAGATTATTTCTTTGTTTAAATTATAGATGATATAATGCTTCCACTCAAATATTTCCTTGTCAATAATAAATGGAGGCTGTTACTATTGTTTATTATTGCTTTTTTACAGTACAACTCTAAGTGTATCTGAAGTCTTCTTCACAGAGATAGACAAGACTTCATAAACTTAAAACATATTTATTGCACCCTGTCTCGAAAAACTGAAACAAAAAAAAGACATCTATTGTTCACACATAATTCCATAAATCTCTCTTAATGTAATAGGGACTCAGAAAACACTCATCTTTTAAAATTCAGCATAACCAATTTTCAAACTCTAATTAGGAAGGTGATGTTTGCAAATTTGACTAAGGGAGATTTCTAAAAGATTAGAAACTAAACACAAAAATAAAGCTCAGAAAAATGTGTTCTACTGTTAGGAGCCGTTTCCCCCCTAAAAATCATTACAGGAACCATCACACTGGGAGTCTGCAAAGAACCCCACACCTATAATTGTGTTAAGAATCCTTCTATTGACAAAACCTGCCCCACACCCAATTAGCTGTTATCTGTTAGCGGAACCCGCCCCACCAGACTACCTAGGGAACTAGGTGTGGCAACTTGTGACTTCTTGGCGTACCAGACCGGATGTAGGTTACGTGACCTGGACCGCGCAGCCAGATTCCGTGCTCCTGTACCCTGCCCCCCAAGCCCTCATCCAGGGGCTATATAAGCTGTTACCTGAACCCTAATAAACGAGACCTTGACAAAACCTGCTTGGTCTCGTCTTTCTGTCTCCCCATTCCTTCCCAGGCAGCGCCCCTCCGAGAGACCCTGGAGTAACCGATTGCAGGGTGGGTTACAAACCCCTAGACTGAGTAGCCCACCCAAACGCAATCCACATTCTACTCATAATATGGGCAAATGCTTAAACATCTTAATATAAGAACTCTTTCAAATCAATGAAAAACCACCAAACAGCAACATCACACAAAATTGACAAATAGCACAGCAAATACACATGCGCGTGCTTACACACACACATACACACACTGTTTTTTCAAATACACTTAAAATACTAAGACTCATTCATAATTATTCTGCATTTAAGATTGCCATAAGGTATCATCCTTTTCTGCCTCTTTGCTTCATATCGTCACGTCAGTTGAAATACTCCAAAACATCTGAATGTAACAACTGCTACTAAGAATGTTGTGAAATAACAGCAGATTTCTCCTGTCAGTGATTTCACTTGATGCTACAAAGTGGAACAACACAGAACAAAATACCCAAACACTGAGTTTCTAGAAGTAAAGTGGTTCCCAGACAGGGGAGAGACAGTGAGTGAGGGCTTAGCTTAGTCATAGTGAGACAGGCATCATAAGCTCTGGAGATCCATTACACAGAGGGCGATTATAGCTCACAGTATTGTATTGCATAATTCAAAGTAGCTATACAAGAGGCATTTGAATTTTCTTACACCAAAGAAATGATAAATGTTTGTGATGATGGATAACCTATCTACCATATGTTGATAAATATGTAACATACAAATGCACCAAAACGCTCTGTACCACATAAAGATATGCAAATGTTTCACATAAATGAAAAGCATTTCTCATGCCAAGTTTGTGGTATTTAATTTGCAAATTACATCAAACTGGATAAACCTAACAATTCCATCCTCAATTTCCTTGAGGGATTAGGTTCTCAGAGATAAAACACTGCATAATGGAATTTTTAAAATAGGGTTTTTGAAGAGGTAAAAGTAGGAAATTAGTTAATAGCTTTTATCCATTATCTGTTATAAGTTTGGACAGATGGTTGGATAAAATATATTGTGAAGGTAATTGAACAGAACAATAAACACACTTGTGAAAGTGTATAAATAATGTTAATAATGGGTTGAGATTGATAAAAATTACATAGGTTAGGACAGCAGCTCTCAACCTGTGAGTCACTACCCCTTTGAGAGTTGCACATCAGATGTTTATGTTACAAAATTACAGCTCCAAAGTAACAATAATTTTATGGTGAGGGGGTCACAACAACATAAAGAACTGTAATAAAGGGTCTCAGCATTAGGAAGGTTGAGAATTATTGGATTATGGTGAGAGAATTAGAGATAGTTTTATAGCTATTCTTAATAAAATATTATCTTCTTCAAATAAAGACATTACTTATACACACAGACATACACTGTGGGACTAAGTGATAACTTTTCTGTCTGTCTGTCTGTCTGTCTGTCTGTCTACCTGTCTCCTGTCATAAATGTTTCTAGTAGTTCTCTCAGCATATGTTCCTTCAAAAAGGCAGACATTTATCTGCTTCTTCAAAATTTTTATTCCATTCTCCTCTTCCAAGGGGATTTCGGATAGCCAATATCCAGATGATCAAGTCCCTTACATAAAATGGACGGATAGCCAATATCCAGATGATCAAGTCTCTTACATAAAATGGATTATTGTTTCCACAGAACCTTTTCATTCATTTTCAATTATCTTTGGATTATGTAAAACACAAAATGCAATGCAAACAGTACATAAATAGTTGTTTTCTGTATTATTTGAGTAATAACAACAAGAAAACAATCTGTCTGCCTTTCCTTATCAACACATCAATTGGAGCCTACTTCTTCTGGAGTCCAGCATATTCAGACCAACTGAGACCAATAGCCTCATGGGATTCAGAAACTACTAGCTTCTCGGCCTTTCCATTCACAGCTAACCATTCTTGGACTGCAGTCTGTATACCATTCCAACACATTCACACACACACACATCCACGCACACACACGCATAGATAGATAGATAGATAGATAGATAGATAGATAGATAGATAGATAGATAGATAGATAGATATAGATATAAATAGATATTTATAGATATAGGTATAGATAGGTAGACATTCATTTCATAAGCTCTGTGACTCTAAAGAACTTTGACTAAAGCAATTACCATTGTTGATTATTGTATGGTATAAAATGTTATGTGATCTGTCAAAAAAACAGCATATGTTTAAATATTCTGAATTACAGAACTAAATAGCAAATGAACACTAATGTGTAACAGTGCTCATAGTTTGGAACAAGGGAGACTGCATTCAAATCCTTGCCCAGAATATTTCAGGAATGAACTCAAGAAACACGGAGGGGACTTTTTGTACTATGTAATGTTCCCAAAGAGTTATGCATTTTAGTTAGTTTATTTTTTATGTCTCTGCTTGTAATTTATTTTTCAGTTTTCCCTATTAACTCTCATATAGTAATTACAGGTAGTCTAAATACTTCATCTTCATCCAGTGTTTTAACGTTTTTAAAATGATGGTTTTCAAAATTCATGCCAGGCATGACTTCTTAAGGATAGGAAATTACAATGTGTGTTTGTGTGTATGTGTGTGTGTGTGTGTGTGTGTATTTACGTATGTAAACATAGTTTAACGGTTTAACTGAAATCTTCCCACCTGGGATGACAATGTTGCCTCCCTGAGCCAAAGATCATCTAGCAAAAATCCCAATGCCAGACATGAGAAGCTCTCTTTGAGTTGTTCTTTGGTGTTGTACGAGAAACTCTTCAAGCACACTGGCTATTACCCTTGGTTACCTGCTTCCTCATATGAGGTGAGTAAGACTCTGTCGCTGAAGATATTGTATACTTCAACCATAGATCCCAGGGATCCCTGAGCTGAAACTGACTTCAAAGCCTCCTCTCTGAGACTAGCTTCCATTGTACCAGAAGGTGCCAGGTGAACTTTCAAAGGAGGAAGGCAATCAACATTCCTATTCAGATATAACGCCTAAGAACCACATCAATGACCTAAAGGTACAGTAGTGGCATACAAATCGATGGTAACAAACAGTTCTCTAGTTGGACTTGAGATCCAATGAGAGGAAAACTATACCTGGTATTGGAAACTTAGCCAACTACCCCAAGCTAGTGAAGTTGTAAGTACTGAAGAGAACCCACAATTTCTACACTACAAAACCAACATAATCCCCCAGAAAAATCTAAAAATGTGTCCTTTTACTCGCAGATAATTGTAGTTCTCACCCCTCATCAAGGAAGCATCTCTTTGAAACTGATTGATACCATTACAGAAAACCACAAGCAATCAAAATTTAGAATTTGTGGAGCCTAGTCCCAAAGAACGCATCCATACTACAATTCCTGCACCCAAAGCTCAGGGAGCATTACAAAAGAGTGGATGGGAAATTGCAAGAGCTAGAAAAACAAGGCATTTTCTATGAAATTGATTCTCCTAGGAATGTCAGAAGCTGCAGCTGTAAAGTCTGACTAATATGACTGCTTATATATGAGCTAAACAATGGTAACACCAATAGGCATGCCAGAGAAAGCCCATAAGGCCTCAACACAAAGAACTACAGGCAATTAAGAAATGCTGAGAAGAAATAAATAGTATTTTTCATACTATCGGCCACGCTGATTGGTTATCCAATACCAAAGGCCTGAAAACACACATGCAAATAAAATTATACAGACTGAACAGAACAGGTTATATTTATGATTTTCTCTCTACACTCTCTTTCTGTCTCTCCTCTCTTATTCTTTCTCTGTATATAAGAACAATAACTAAAGAGGCTATCAATTTAAAAGTGAGAAAAAAGGGTTATGTAAGAGGGTTCAGAAGGAGAAATGAAGAGGGGGAATTATGTAATTATATTATAATCTCGAGAATAAACCTTTAAAAAGAAATAGCATGAAGTTTGTGAAGAGTTTAAAGTAGATTTTGCATCTAACCTGGCATTCAGATCAACTCTCTGTCTTTCTCACAGACTGTAATTCGAAAGAGCTGAGTATGTAAACTACTTGGGAGAGTAGTTGTCTAGCCCACAACACACGAAGCCATGGATTCTATCAGTGCATTCCAGTATTGCATAACCTGGGAGTGGTGACACAGGCCAGAAAGCTCAGAACTTTTGAGGAAGGAGTATCAGAAGTTACAGTTATCTTTTTTAGGTATTTTGTGAGCTTGAGGTCAAACTAGGATACGTGAGTCCTTTTTGCAAAGGAAAATGGCAAAATCCATTAGAGAGATCAATTTGTTTGTGGAAGCTCGTTAGGTAATTACCATATTTACTTAAACCCCAGTGTCACTGTGGCTAATAGGAAATTTTCTGGAAGTATTTGGGGTATGCTCAGCTGTCCAGGGGAGTGAGTGTGTATAAGTGATCATGAAGAGGGTCAGAACTGACAACCAGATAGCTGCTGACCGCATAGGACAGATAATTTTACCAAAAATATGAATGGAAGAAAGCATAATTTCAGGTTTAGGTAGCAGAATAATCTATACTCATGGCGGACTATGGTATTTAGTATAAAGAAAGTGTTTTCTTTTTGATACAGACTTCGTTGCTTGAAACTTTTTAAAAACTCACTTGTTCCATGATTTTAACTTGTAATGTCAAAAATCTCTACCTATGGAGCCTTTAAGGTCTCATGCAGTCAGCCATAGAGTAGCAAAGACTAAGATTGTCTCAATTCCCATGTTCAGAGTTGATGATATACTAGACAGTGTTCTAACTTTTGTTTTTTGCACTCAACACCATCAGTAAGCACCTTTTTAGCAATTTGTTTAGTGCCATGTTTTGTTTTTCTTTTTGCTTTTATGCGTTTCTCCTGTGAAGTTTTTTTTTCTGTCAAAAATAACTTCTATGACTATGGCTATTATGGAGAAAAAGTGTTGTGTGAGAATCACATACCGGAAATGGTAGTGCCATGGATATTGATTTCATTGCCAATGAATCTGCTTACCATATTAAATATGATGTCTAAATATACACACAAAGGTTTTCTATTCACAAGTTGACAAAATGTGATCAAAGGCTTCCATGTTACCTTACTCTGTTTCTCCCAGGAACAGTGGTTCATCATTATCCACTAATTTAGTGTTTGTAAAACTTTGTAGAATAGATCCCTTGCAATATGTGTGTGGGTATGTCCAAGATTCCATGTGTGCAGAGAGTGGCCACAATAAGTATAGATGTGTGAGAACAAGTTTGATGATAAATACTTTCAAAAGTAAAGAACTAGTGAAGAATGTGAAGACTACCAGTAGTGTCTGGTGATTAAAATGGCTAAAATAATATCTATTCTATCTATCTATATGAAAGGTTCAGAATAAACCTTTCATATTTATTTCTGGAATAAAATTAGGAACTTTAAAGTGCTATAATATCCATTGTCAGTCAAGTTCTATTTAAATGAGAAAAAATTTCGAGCTATGAAATGTAGCTTGCTTAGAGAACAGTACAGAAATTTTATTTATAAATTCAGATAAAGAAAGCATCTTTTTTCCAGCTTAGCTTATTTAGATCAAATTTTGCAGGCATGCTTGAATAGATAAAAAATAAAGAATAAAAATTATGGTAGTGTAAAAAATTTGGGTAATTTTGTAACTCTGTCTTTGATAAGACTTATTTATCCATATCAATAAAAGATAGGCTAACATAGAAATAGGTAGATTTCCTTGGAAATGTGTTGGTTAAATAATATATATACTGTTAAAATGTTATATTAATATATTTAATATATACTAAAACAAATGTGTTAATATTGTTTCCTTTCAAAGCTGCATTAAAGCATACCGTATAACAGGCATTTCGATACTTTAGCATATAAGTTACTTTTGGTTTTGATGGTCCTTCACATTTCTTATTTTTAATTGGAAAATATCATTCTATTATCTCATCCAATATTTATATCTTTAACTGTATACAATTTCAGAAATAAACATTAGTAAAACAAGAAAACAAATGTAGAAAGTTTGCTTGGTCATTCAGTGTATTAAAGCAACTGGGAACTGTAAAAACTAAGATGAAACACAGGCTGTGCTGAGCCTTCACCACACTGAGAAGGAAGCACTGGGGTGGAGGAAGAATGTGGACCAAACCTCACAGTTTTTGCTGCTCTTTGCATCTGTGCATTTGCTCTATGCATTTGTGCCTTTGCATGTCTGTTGCTACAAGTGTGTAAATGCTAGCTTCTTCACTTCTACTGCTCTCATTCTTTTGTATCTCTTGTGGCTCTTTTATCTTTTTGTGCCAAGGCTCACAGGTACCGGTAAGCATCTCTTCATTTAGAAACATTTTTGGTATCAACAATTATGCAAGAGAATCTGCAAGAGTATTTGTATTTTTCATTTGGCTCTAACCTGAGGAAGGAAGTAGCATTATAAATAACGTATTATGCATGAAGCCTGGCGAAAACATAATAATTTATCAAAATGATTACCAGCCTCAAAGCTGTAACTCTGCATATGTTCTTGTAGTACAAGTGCATTGTTTCCTAAATATAATGTGCACTCGTGATGACTAAGTATGCCAGCATGGCTTAAAGCATGGCAAGGAAATGGATTCCATTTTCTCATCGCCATTACTTAAGACATTAGAACAAGAACTGACTATGGGTCATTGTACATCACAATGACTCTTTCTCAGATAGACAGCCATGATGGATAGATAGCTCAGTGTGGTTACAATTGACATTTCTTACTCTTTTCTCAGAACCACAATCCATAGGTAATCCTTTTAAAGCAATAAACAATGTCAAACTCCACTTCATAGCTTCAGAAAAGAAAGATGAATCTTCACGTTTTACATTCCAAGTTTTATTTTTAAAGTATTTTTGCAAAGTACTCATATCAAGTACAATCATTGGAGCTGTTTCTGTCTCAAACGCTTTGTTCAATTTAAGATTTATTCAAAGTACTTTGTGTACATATTGTCCTTGATATGTAATTTACATTTTGCTTGATTTTTTTCTGGGAGCTTTACGTCCATTCCATGTAAGTTTAATTATTCTTGCTCTATGAAAGGTTCTAATATCTGGTAATATCTTATGCCTTTATTACTATTCTTTTTTATTTCAGACTATATTAAAAAGTCTTAGTCATTTATTCTTTTATTGAATTTTTGAATCAGTTTGTCAGGTTTCATAATGCAACTCATTAGGCTTTTAATTGAAACTGTGTTAAATCTATAACTCTTCTTGGAAAGAGTTGTCAGATCTTCATGTATCCCTTCAAGATACAATTAGACAATCATAGATTTTCATGTTCACAAGAGCCCATGAAGAACCCCTTCCTTAAAGCCCAGATTCTCCAATAGCTCTATTCTCAGATCGCTCTTTGTTTATGGGCTTTCTCGCCGCTTCTTAATGACTGTTTTCCAGATGACATAACACAGTGGGATTTTGGAAATGAGACAGTTGCCAGCCAAAGTAATAGATAAGAGATTTCTAAAGCCAAATAAAAACAACAACAACAAAACGTTTGCTTTATAGAATAGCATGAAAGGGAAATTTTGAATAGAAGTTTTGAAAGTATTAGAATAGTTGTTTTACACAAAGCCAGCTAAGAAACAGGGAGAAGGCTGGATCACTTGGTCCTGCCTTGACATAAGTGGGGGAACTTAGTCCTGTCTCAACTTGATGGGCCATACTTTGTGCAAGCCAGTCGGAGGCCTGTCCCTTTCTGAATGGAGATAGAAGGGGAGAGGGGTAAATGGGGAAGAGACCGGGGAAGAGGGGAGAGGAAGGATAGGAAATTGGTTGATATGTAAACAAATGAAATACAGTTATTTAAATAAATTTTAAAAAAAGGAAAAAAGAAGCTAAAAAGAAGAGTGTTTTATTTTATTATATTATATTTATTTATTAAAGATTTCTGCCTCCTCCCCGCCACCGCCTCCCATTTCCCTCCCCCTCCCCCGATCAAGTCCGCTCCCTCGTCAGCCCAAAGAGCAATCAGGGTTCCCTGCCCTGTGGGAAGTTCAAGGACCACTCACCTCCATCCAGGTCTAGTAAGGTGAGCATCCAAACTGCCTAGGCTCCCTCAAAGCCATTATGTGCAGTAGGATCAAAAACCCATTGCCATTGTTCTTGGGTTCTCGGTAGTCCTCATTGTCCGCTGTGTTCAGCGAGTCTGGTTTTATCCCATGCTTTTTCAGACCTGGGCAAGCTGGCCTTGGTGAGTTCCCGATAGAACATCCCCATTGTCTCAGTGTGTGGGTGCACCCCTTGCTGTCCTGAGTTCCTTGCTCATGCTCTCTCTCCTTCTGCTCCTGATTTGGACCTTGAGATTTCAGTCCGGTGCTCCATAGAGAAGCTAAATAAGAAGGTGAACCCAAAGAAGAACATATAGGCATCCTCCTGAATATTAACCTTCATCAGGCGATGAAAGGAGACAGAGACAGAGACCCACATTGGAGCACCGGACTGAAATCTCAAGGTCCAAATCAAGCAAGAAGAATGCATTTTATTTAAAATCTACTGCATGTTAATGTCAGGATTGGTTTTTAAATTCGTGGACCAACTCCTACTCCATTGCTGGGAGAATTGACTTTAGCTATAGAAAGGAAATCAAGAATTGCTGAACAAGGCTGGGCATTTACCTTTGCTCTGGACACTGCCTGCAGAGCCCTTCTCTGTTCCTTGCATCAGCTGGCATCACATCCTGCTGTCTCCATAGCAACCCTTCCCACAAGCCACAAGATGTTTTCACTGTGGATCATATTAGACCTTTTTCATTCTCTCCCATTCATCTTGGGCAGAATAACACAGAAGACTTTACCTGCATGGCTGCCTCTTGGAATTGTTCTATTTGTTTACAAGAAAAACAATTATAATGTTTTGTCTGTTGTGTACAATATTAACATCATTTTTGCTCTACTTTTGACAAATAATTTTCTTTTCCTGATGTATTTATCAGATCTTAGAGTCAGATCAATATTTTACTTCCACAATTACAAGTAGGCCTGGGAGTTTATATTTTTCCGGATTTTGTTTTAACTTGAAATAATTTACCAAACAGTGTAAAACTGAATCTTTGGCATTCTTGGAAAATACTCTTCAAGTTTTAAAGTTGAGATGCAGATACAGGATTTTAATGGATTTTTATATAATGGCAATGCTCCAAATTTATCTTTGATATTTAACTTCTGTAAGAATATTTATACATCTTTTCTGCTTTTATATTTCTTAATATTTTTACATGTTATATAATTGATAATATTTACAAAAATTTAGTTGTTTATAAATTACCTTGTTATTTAATTTCCATGTTAATCACATAGTGCATAATTAATTGACTTTCATTAGTGACTCACAATTGTAATGAATTTTTATTTTTTGAGTTTTTCAGCATGCTGTTTTAGAGACATACCTTGAGAAAATTCTTTTTATTACTCAAATACCCAATTTTGTTTTCGAGACAGGGTTTGTCTGTGGTTTTGGAGCCTGTCCTGGAGCTAGCTCTTGTAGACCAGGCTGGTCTCGAACTCACAGAGATCCGCCTGCCTCTGCCTCCCAAGTGCTGTGATTAAAGGTGTGTGCCACCACCGCCTGGCTTCAAATACCCAATTTTCATAGCTATTTCATTTTCTTTAGTAGATATTTACACATATTTTCTATGTAAACTTTACCTAATATTTATAATGTAAACTTACATAAGAATAGAAACTATATGCCTTATTTTGTACATAATCTATGACATACTGGTAATGGTAAATTCCTGTATATTGGATTTTTATATTGCTATTTCACATACATGCAAGAACTTGCCAAGTTTTATTATATATATGTATATATATAATAGTAGGTATTATAGAATACTCACTATGAGTCACAAAGTAGATGATCTGACTTATTTCCCACAATTTATGATGCTTTATAAAATTTAAATAAACATCACAATATGAGAAATACTTCTAAACAGATGATATAGTTGCTGTCATCACTGTAAACCATGCACTTTAAAAGGGAATAGTCCATAGGCACTCTGCATCTTGTGGTCACTTAACTGCACAGTGAATACAAATGTTTTCACAGCTCTATGTTTTGAAATTCACTGATGGATGGCGTTATCTATTAATTCTATTAATGTGTACTAATTTGTACACTTGGCAAGCTTTTCCTAGTCAGTTCTTATTTAATGGTACCACCTTTACCATTCTCTCCTGTGAGAATGTGCACTGCTGGCCACAGCATCCAATGCTGCTATGCTCCTTTCAATTTTCTTCAACAGATTCCATGAACTATTCCTTCTGTTATCTAGTGATCACAGTCCATCCAGTCTGCGTCTGGCTCTAGCATAGAAAATCTGGGCCTTCGTTGGCTTGGCAGTGGTCAGAAAGCAGCCTCTTCTCATTGCTATCCACAAACAATGAAGCCAATGGAGACTGTATCTTCCACCTTTCCAAACAAGGGGGCATGTCTATGATACAGAGCAAAACTCACAGACAGAGAAAGTCTAAGGAAGGTGAGCAGGGCAATGGAGGCAGAAAGCACTTCAGCTCCTTCCCTCAGCTGTTGGTGAAGTCCAGCTACAGTGTGACTTTTACTAAGTTATATGTTATTATGTGCATTTACTTATTTTTTTGTTGTTTAGTTCAAAATGATATTAGGTTTTGTTGCAATCAATCAGAATTTCTGAATTTTAAATCAATTGCCTTACATTAATCTTTCTTTTGTCAATCTTCAGTGAAACAGAAACATAAAAACAGGCTGACAAATTAAATTCTTTTTCCTTCTCCCCTTGAAGTGGCATGGACAGAGGCCTAGGTACCCAGTACCTGAGACATACAAACATGTAAGAAAGAAAGTTGCAGGGATTTTATGGGTTATGACCACTTGTCCCTTTTCACTGAGTATTGTCAAGTAGCTCTTTGTGATTGGGGGAGTTTAGGGGAAGAATTTTGATTAGGAACACAAAAGGACAGAACCCCAGTTTATCCTTCAAAGGTGGTCCTCCAGGGGTCCATCATCTCTTCATTACCTCCCTCCAGCACCACCAAACAGCTTTATTCCACAACTGTTCAGTAGGGATCACTGATGGGTAACCAATTCCAGAGCACAGTGTCCTCGGGACATTACAGATTCAAACTGTAACAGCCACATGCTTTAAAAGAATCAACTACCACTCTGCTACAGCATTGCCACTAAAATATAAACTTTACAGTGAGTAAACTTTGCTGGCAATGCTGTAGCAGATCGGTTGGTCAAATAGCAAAGGTTAACACAAGCCACGTCCTGTTCAGGTATCCCCATGAAGCCAGGCAACAAAAAGACTGCTTCAAGATTAGTATATTCTTTCCTAGAATGCCCAAATGCAAGTCTAATGAGCAAACAAACCCATAAGGTTTGACATTCTACCGGATGCCTTTTAATAGCTTTCCATTACGGAAGTCATAAAAAATAAAGAAAAACTATCAGGGTGTTGTAGACAACTAGTGGGAGAGAAAATGAATAGGAATTGAAAGCTGATGAAGTATAACACACACACACACACACACATATATATATATATATATATATATATATATATAGAGAGAGAGAGAGAGAGAGAGAGAGAGAGGGGGGAGTTTAATTCATAGTAAGGCCTGGTGGATTCTTAGTTTTAAAAAATAGACAAAGGTGACAGCAGAAGACTTTGATATAGTGAAAATATTGGGAGGGTGAGTGGGTGTACTAAGAAATGCTGCTGTCTTTGCAGTACTGATAATCTAAAACTAATCTATAATTTATTTAAAATGAGAACATTAAAGAGCATTATGAACAAAAGTGATAGTGAAAAAACAGAATTATCTGCCCTGATTATCATCTTTAATTATTTAACAAAAGTGTGTTTTAAAAAAAAAACATGTTTTAATAAACATAATATGTCTTTGTTATTGTTCTGTTTTTTGAAGGGACAAACATGACCCCAAACTCTTATAGAAGAAAATTTTATTTATTTATTTATTTATTTATTTATTTATTTATTTAAGATTTCTGTCTCTTCCCTGCCACCGCCTCCCATTTCCCTCCGCCTCCCCCAATAAAGTCCCCCTCCCTCATCAGCTCAAAGAGCAGTCAGGGTTCCCTGCCCTGTGGTAAGTCCAAGGACCACCCACCTCCATCCAGGTCTAGTAAGGTGAGCATCCAAACTGCCTAGGCTCCCACAAAGCCATTACGTGCAGTAGGATCAAAAGCCCATTGCCATTGTTCTTGAGTTCTCAGTAGTCCTCGTTGTCTGCTATGTTCAGTGAGTCCGGTTTTATCCCAGAAGAAAATTTTAAATGAAGACTCACTTACAGTGTCAGAACGTCAGTCCGTTATTATCATAGCCAGGTGCAAGGTTGCAAGGAAGATGTTTGCTGGAACAGTAGCTAAGAGCTATACCCTAATCCATAAGCAGAGAGAGGGAAACTATGCCTGGAATAAACTTCTGAAACCTCAAAGCCTAGTGACACACTTCCTCCACCTCCTAATCATTATAGTTCTTCTCAAATGGTACCAAGCCCTGATAACTAAGCAATCAAATATATAAGCCTACTGAGGTCAATCTTAGTCAAACTGCCACATACTGTACCAGGTGTCCATTGTCCAAACCTGCTATTAGAACATTCTCTGCAGGCAAAATCCAGGAGCTGAGAACTGAGAGCGCCATGGGGCTCAGCATGAGGAGACCCTTGCATATATTTACGACATATGTGCAAGTTCATGCCCACAATAGAACACTGGTTATTTTCACAGTCGACAGAAATGTAGGCAGTACCTTCTGTCTGCATTGAAGGAACTGAGCAGACAAAGTCCCCATTCCCATGGAGCTGAGTTCAGTGGGACAAAAAATAAGAAGGCACACTAACAGAATGTGGTATAGCTTCAGGCTAGGACATGGATGTTTGTTACAGGGAGAAGAGTCTGCTTGTTTGTCCTGGCCACCCGGCTAGCTTAGCCCCAAAATAACCACACAGAAACTGTAATAATTAAAACACTGCTTGGCCCATTAGGTCTAGTTTCTTACTAGGTAATTTTTACATTTTAATTTATCCTATTTCTATTAATCTGTGTATCGCCACGTGGCAGTGGCTTACAAGGTAAAATTCCCCATCGTCTGTCTCTGGCGGATCCATGGTTTCTCTCCCCTACTCTGCTTTCTTCCTCCCCGCATTCTGTTTAATTTTCCCCAACTATCTAAGTTCTGCCCTATCAAGGGCCCAAAGCAGTTTCTTTATTATCCAATGAAAATAACACAAAGACAGAAGGGCCTTCTACACTAGATGTTCAAGGAGGATGTTCCAGTCCTGCTCCTGGTTTAAGTCTGGCAATGTCAATGCTCATATGAGCCTTGTCTGCTGAGACACTTGACATTTGACCCAGAAAGTAGGTCCAAGAGTTTCGTGAAAAGTAACCAGTTTGGATATGAAGCTGTCAAAAGAAAACGCTAATGCAGAGTTCAAACCACTAGGATAGCCCTGGAAAAGGTCCCCAGAACCAAGATCAGGAATAGCAAAGGAGTCTGGGAAGTGAGTAGAAGGTCACGTAAAGTTGACTCTTGTTCCTACCTATTTAAATAGCCATACCTTTGAGGGACATCCTGTTACAACTATAAATTTCATATAGTGTCTTTGGAACTCCTACCCAGACCCTTCAGGTCATGTATGAAGAGCAGAAGTCAAAGGCTCCTGGGCAGCACAGATGTCCTATGTTTTGTTCTCAGGAGAGGGAGGCTGTAAACAAATGCAAGAGCTGTGAGAGCTATCAGAATGATTTTCACTTCCCTTTTATCTAAACATCTACATATTTATATTTAATTTTATGCCTGCAATCTTTCCCACAGTCCAAATCATTGGTAATTCTGAAATTCATGATAAATATTTAAAGACTCTTCTTCACAGTTTACGTTCAAATGTAAACTTCAATATTCATTTAAAGAGGCAAAACTTGCTGTGTACCAATATTTAGCCTTTTTTTTTAAAAAAAAGGGAAACAAAGAAACAAAAAAAAAGACAAACAAAAATACAAAAATATCCTAAATGACAAACAAACAAAAATCAAAACAAAAGTGGCATTTATGATAAGATCCATTGCCACCAGTTGCTGCAAGGCCACCAGGTGATTTTGTCCTATGGCTTGTGCTGAGCAGACTTTGCTCCGATTCATGCATATTCTCTTGATGATGGCAGACATTCTTCCAGAGACTGTTGCAGACATGGATAGATATAGCTCAGTAGCAACCTTACTACAAAGCATGAGAATTTCTAGAACCCACAGGGCAGAAGGACGTCAGAGCTGTTCTCTGACCTCCACACATGCTTGCTCTGGCTGAAGTTTTGATATGATTGCATTCCTTCTGAACTTGTCATATTTGAACCTCTCCTGCCTATGATGTAAAGCTACTGAACATAAAAACACAAGACAAAAAGGCAAAATTACAAAGGTCCATTTGGGGAAAACTGAAATTCTTCCTCTTCTTTTCCAAAAACCATGCTTTATTACAATTCAAAACCGAAGGGGAGGGGGGCGGAAAGCCCTATGTATTTTGAACTTTTGTCCTGAAGTCCTCTGCAATATTTATGACTTCAATGTCAAAAAGCATTGATTGAGTTCTTTCACAAGTCAGCAGTTAATCATGTGTTCTTTGCATTTGATTTCTATTAAGCAGAGGCAAAAGCAGAAACCCAGAGAGCTATTTACACTTGTCTTAGTTCATGTTTGGATCCCAGTTGGAAATTCCATTTGATTAGCATTTGGGCTGTAGGATGTTTTCTTTTACACTGCTTGTTTGGGGTTACTTTTAGTATGTTAATCAGTACAGGCAGTCTTGGCTCCCTGGGGACTTGATTCCCTATTCTCTAGGCTCTATGAATTGAGGTCTCTTGAGAGAAGTTGGATGGTATAAAAGCCTCTGGGAGACACAGAGGGGTATTATGCTTCCATAGATGACAGTACAAAGGATAAATCTTGCTGTTTCTACATAAAGCTGGATTGACTTCAAAACAACTAGTTTCAGAAAATACCACTCCGAGATTTTCTCTTCGTGGATTTATGTCTCCTTCTGGACATAGATAAATAAGAATTTGCTTTAGAATTTTAAAGGTGCCACAGGAATCCCTAGGTGGGAGTGATTCGCGATTAGCCCGTGTCTTAGGGATGAGCCTTACCAAAGAGAGGGCAGGAAGAGAAAAGTCAGTTTAATAGCTCATTTTATAGACTCCTTTGCAATCTCAAGAAGCAAAAGTAAAGCCAGAGGGTAAGTGAGAATCAATCATGAAATGCAAGAAGCAGAGCTGAACACATATCCAAGAGTTATCTATCTACTTGCCATCTATTTAATTTTATTTACCTATAATTTCTCATCAATCTGTCTCTCTACCTATTTTGTTTAATCAAGGTCCTGAATTTAATCTTTGATTCCCATGAGGAGAGAGAGAGAGAGATAACAAGATCTAAGAATTTTGCTAGGACTTTGGAATGCATAGACTGATCTGCCAATAAATATTGTGTTCTCATTTACTAAATGGGAAAACTGATGTCAGAGCTTACAACGATTTCTCCATGGCCATCGTCTAATAGTAAGTGGGAAATTTTTCATGCCACCCCACTACCACGTTTATGTCTGCTTTTGCTGCCTTCGTGTTTGTGTAGAGCTGTGAGTCAGCTGAGCAGAATTGGTCGATCTCACTGATAAATGTATCTGCAAGAACATAATCCTGTAAGTATGAGGGAGCAACAGGGGAGTAAAACATCATCGTAGGGTACCAAAGCGACAAAACAGCAAGGCCAAGTCGGAACTCCCTAGATTTTCAAGATTTACTTAGTAACTGAGAACCAGCTGGAAACATTTCCATTAGTTAATGCAATGCTGTGAAGAAAGGATGGAGAAGCAGGAGACCGAGAGTTAGATTGGGAAAGCATCCGTTTAAAATGTCTTCTATCGGGAACTCACGGAGGCCAAATGACCTGAGTCTGAAAAAAGCCCGGGATAAAACCGGTCTTGCTGAACATAGCGGACAAGGAGGACTAATGAGAACTCAAGAACAATGGCAATGGGTTTTTGATCCTACTGTACATATTGGCTTTGTGGGAGCCTAGGCAGTTTGGATGCTCACCTTTCTAGACCTGGATGGAGGTGGATGGTCCTTGGACTTCCCACAGGGCAGGGAACCCTGATTGCTCTTTGGGCTGTTGAGGGAGGGGGACTTGTTTGGGAGAGGAGGAGGGAAATGGGAGGCGGCGGTGGGGAGGATACAGAAATCTTCAATAAATGAATAAATAAATAAATACATGTTATTAGTGTGCATGATATGATAGATTAGTATGGACACACACAGGCCAGTGCAACCTGTGGAAGTCTGTGGACAATGTGGTGACCTGATTTTCTCTTTCCCCCTTAACGTGAGTTCAAAATCCAATCTCAGTTGCCAGGCATGTTCTGAAAGACTTGTGTGGCTCTCGTTGTTTTGCTGACCCAGTAATATGACTTCGTACAGTTGCTAAATATTCACTTCAAAATAATACAATAAGAAAATGACTTTTTAAGGGTCAAACATTAAAAAAAAACTCATAGAAAGTTAGATCTGTCAAGTATCTATCATTTGTCTATTATCTGTTGTTTATAGTTTATCTATCTATCTTCTATGTATCTATGTATTTATATCTTTCTGCTTGTCTCTTGACTTTGTCCACATATTAATTTCTTCTTCATGTTCACTCATTTTCCTTATTTTGTAGAATTATTTTTACTTTAGAAGTAGTATTATTTGTACTTCCTCATTGGTCAAGACTGAAGCTTTGGGGTATTTTTAATGTTCAAAAATTAAAAAAAATTGATGTAGTCTAATTTATCAAGTTTTCATTGAGACATACAATTACCATCTGAAATTTCATGATAAATTCATCTTTAATGGATTTTAACTTATGGCTTGCTATTTTGCTTTATAAGCGTTTTCCAGATGCTAGGCCATACTATTCTGTGAGTTCTAGAATTTGACTCCAACATTTAACCTTTAGGTTCATGATTCTCTAAATATTAATCTTAAAACTAATTATTGGTATTAATTGTTTTCAGGGTATAAGTTAGAATTTAAGGACAGTGTATTTCTGAGTAGTGAAATATAGGAACAACAAATTGTTTTATATGGAATGACACTCTGTGCAAATGTGCTTAGGCAGGTAGTGGCACTCTAAGTGCCAAGGCATAGACATCCACATAGACTGAGCAGGGATAGCTGCCAGAGGAGAGCATGCTGCAGTTCCACTCATGAGAAGCTCTGAAGTAGGCAAATCTGAGTTCCAGCAGCAGTGCCAGCAAAAGATAGAAAACAGCTCAAAAGCCCCAGAGAGCAATAATTGATAATGCCCAGAAAGGAGTGACGGCAGCCCCTGCACAGCTGCTTATTTTTCCAAATATAGATATGTATATATATATATATATATATATATATATATATATATATATATATGCATTCAGATATTCTTGTTATGAGCGCTACATACAATAAACCAGATTTTCCAACAACAAAAATGCAGAGAGGGAAAACTTTAAGCCCACAAACATGAGTTATACAATAAAGTCATTCTTAAAGTTGCCATGAAAATAAAACTTCGAGGGTTTTCTTGATTGTATGTGTTTTGATTTCAGCAACTGAATGTATACAGTGGCCCAGTGGCTGAGTAAAGCAAAGGACATTTCCCTCATTTGTGTCGTAATCTCTTTACATCAGAACCTCAGATCCTATTGTTTATTTCTCTAACTGTAATAGGGAAAAGAGTGATTGGGTTTGCTGTAATTTAAATGGTCCTGTATTTCTACAGAATTGCTCTGGGCAAACTTGTTTCTCACAAGTTCAGAAGCCCAAAGCTACTAATACTGAGTTATATCTGTCTCTGGCATACATAGCATTCTCCATTCCAGAAACCCACTCTCTCCAACTCGGAAATTAATTACATTTAATGCTTTATTGAATTTTTCAATTACTGGTCACCCCTGGCCAAGACTCTTCTTTAAATTTTCAGTATGATATCATTCCTTTGTTTTTAAATGAGAAGAATTTGGCACCTGCTTTCCTTTTCTCATTAATTTGAAGGAGAAGCTGATTTCTGACTACAGTGGCATTGAAATTACCTCTGATGACAGCACTTTGCTCAACAGCTCTAAAACATGGCTGCAGTTTAAAAGCTACAGTTTTGAAAAACACTGATGCTTATACTTCATCCCCAAAACAAAGGTTTAGTTGGCATGGGGTATAAACAGCCTGGGAATGTTTGGAGTCTTTGGCAATGTGTTAAGTTTTCAGATTCATTATCTACTCCATTATCTGATTATGGATTTGATAGGTGTTTTGCATATTCAAATGTTTGCTGATGTCTAATTTTGCATTGTAAAGGAAGTTGATATTCAAGCCATGCTCTTAGAATAGGGGGCCTTCCCATGTCTTAGCTTTCCGTCCAAAATGACATAACAACTTTTTTCTTTTTTAGCTTGTGACAGCTGGTTTATTGAAAACCCTAAGATTTAATATGTAGGGTTTAATCAATAACGACTCAGTGTTATTTAGGATTTTTCCATGCAGTTAAAACAAGCTGGTAACAGTGTTTACTACTTCCTTTTGCTACTCTGCAGAACAGTGTTTAAATACAACTCATCATAACAGAACACAGTCTCTGGGAATGTCTTGTCAGGAATTTGTACAAAGAAAATGCAGATCTAAAGAGAAAGCTAAGTATGATAACTAGATAATTATTTTGCATTAATTTTAAAAAATAAAATTGTGTTTTAAAATCCTTTTAATCAGATAATAGAGATTATATTACAGTGGACATGTCTTTTAATTATCACAAACATTTGATATAATTTATATTATGTCTATCTATATCTGTCTGCCTATCTACTATGGATCATCTTTTTTTCACCATGTATTTATTTATTTTATGTTTACCACTTTCTGAAAACAAGAAAAATGCAGTGTTCTACCAGAGACAGTTCAAATACAGATAACTGATAGTTGTAATGCTGTATTATAATTTTATTTACTTGCGCACTTTAGAAAGGAAGATGCAAATTTCAAGACCTGCTTTGCTACACGGAGAGTTAAAGGCTATTCTAGACAACTTAGTGTGGCCATGCTTTGATGTAATAAAAACCCTTCACTGATAGTTCAGTAGTAAGGCACATGTTTAGCATGTATAAGTTTGTGTGTTCTACTTTTATCACTACAAAAAGTCATGTAATATGTTAAAATTGTTATATTTACCATTTATCAAGTGAGTTCTGTGCATACTTAATGTCTCAATACCCTAGATTTTTTATCTTGCTTTGTCTATATCAACAGACTTCCATGTAGTTCTTAAGTCTCTTAATAAGCCTAAGGGAAATAAGCCTCAGAATCATAAAGATATGATCACAGTTTACATGTAAAATCAGTAAATTGAAATGCTTTATATTTTTCATGTTATAAATTTTTACTGAACATAAAGTATCTATTTTTGTCGGATGAGTCTGAGGTATAGAGGAGTCACTGATTACGTGAGTGAGTTGGATGGATGAGGTAAACTATTTTTAAAATGCTGATGGTGTCAGTATCATTAAGCAGAGAACAAAGGAATTTCTTCTGGAGTTGCAACTCACTTTCACAAGAGTCCTTGCCCAACTCAGAATGCTCTAATTCACAACTGGGTCAATAAAAAAAAAAGCAGTTACTAAAAGTTTTTATAAATAGACAGCTTGGAATATAATTTTTACTCCAAGATAAATGAAGATCCTCACATTGTAGGAAACAATACAGAGATCTGATAAATTGCCAGCCAGTTTCTCCCAATAAGACATCTTGTATACTGTAATAGAATGCTGCAGACAGGAAATTGATACCAATATATTCTCCATCCTTTTCAAATTGCTTGTCTTTTCAAGACTTTGGAATACTCTTCACAGTATTTGTGTCAATGTTTGCTTTTCATCAGGAAAAGTTACCATGTGGACAACTTTGATCTACACATTTTCTCTCTAAAACACCATCTTAGACTCTAGCAGAGCAGCTGTCAGACTGACATTGCAGCCATCTCAAGGAGCTGTCTAGGTTTTTGTTCTACTTGACAGTCAATATACTGGATGTTTTCACTAAGATATCTTAACTATTAGTTAGCTTAGCAGAGTATTGCCGTGGCAACTGAGGTTCCCATTAGGGGTTCTCTAACGATGAACAGTTATAAACAGACATCCAGGACTGTGTCTCCAATCTGTATAAAATGTCCTTACATATTTTGTTCCATTTTCCAGTTGTATTGCTTTCACATTTTTAAAATGTTTTATGTTTGCAGTTTCGTAGCAATCTGTTGTGAGAGTTTATCTCACTAATAGCTGTTGGGGTACTGGCCTTAGGGTGTAGTTTCTGTGTGTGGATGTGATCTCTTACAGGTTGGAGCAGAAACAAACTTATATGGATGTTCTGCTCTGGTCTCCCTGGGACACAGCAGTGGGACATGGCAGCTACCTCCTTGTCCTGTATTCTGGGAGTCTATAATTTCCTTTGACTCACCCTTTCCTTTTGAATCCCCATAAAAAAAGAGAATTTGTAATTCTTTCTCTTCTGGCCCTAGCATGAGGCATGAATCCATGACAATGAGCTTAAGAGTCCCATGCTCTATTGACTGAACTTTGGGATGACAAGTCGATTAGTATATCTACTTGGGAACTATTAGTTGTAGATAATTTGCAATGGTATAAATTCTTGTATATTGATGCGCACCTAAAATTATTTTTTTATTTCTGCCTAAGATAATGTATATATTAATACAAATTCAAATTATATTTGTTATATTGTGTATGTTCCTATTTATGTTTACAATATTTGGTGTACAAATATAATGTCATTTTGTCATGCTGTATGTATGTGTGTTCCTGCCTTTGCTTAAGATATTTTGTATATTGATGAAATTTAAGAATGTTTTTGTCATATTGTAATATACATTTCTACCTCTGATCAAGATATTTTTATATTGCTACAATTTTGAGGTCATTGTCTTTATGTTATACATCTGCTTAAAGATTATTTATGTTCATATGTGAAGCTTTAGTCTCTTTGCTATACAGGCTATTTAAGAATTACAGATTAATAGTCACATATTTGTCATAATTATAGTTATGTTAGTTATGTTCTCTAGATGCACAGAAATGTACTCCACATAGAAATCTGATCTTCAAACACTTCAAGGGCCTATGGAGTATGGCACTTAAAGATTTTAATAATTTAGGATTCTGTTGGCAGGAGACACCATTGATCCTGGCAGTGCCAATCTATTTCAGAGAGAATACATTGTATATGAGGATTGTTTTTTTCTTGGCAAAACTGGCCTTTTGAGCAAAGAAGTATACTTGCCTCGACTGCTGACCGTATATATCTGGATAAACAGGATACAAACAAAAGTGACTGTTAAATCTTGCCAAGACAGGGTCGGACAGTCTTTTGAATTTTCCTGTGTCTGATATTAGTCTGTCAGAAATACTAGGCCTAGAGCCAAAGTTGATTGTTCCAATATTACAGTGAGACTTTGAGTGACTCTCCAGGTAGCCAGTTGTTTCTAGCATTTCTTGCATCTTTTGGAAGTCACTTGTTTGTACTTCCTGTTAGCTCAGGTAATATTGTTTTCCTTCTCAGGTATTTGATGGAGTTAAAGATTAGATTGTCAGAGCTACTATCCTCTCATATCTTAGCTAAGAAATTTTAGGTACAAGATGTAGACTTCTCAGGATAGGACAACTATTGGAATAATCTGTTAGTTGCCTATTAACTTTGCCTAGATATTTAGTATGTGTTTGGGTTTCTTGCTAGATGTTGTTCTTATCGGCGGTAGTTCTATTTTGGTGTCTGTTATTACCCTTTCTTTCTCCTGGACAAAACTTGATATTTTTTCCTGTTATTTATAGTTTTATATTGGGTTTAGAACTTTCTTATATAGACAAAATAGAAAGTGTTAGGGGAATTCATTCTGCCAATATCATTTGGGGTACTGGACTTAGGGCAAGGCTTCCATGTGTGGACATGATCTCTAATAAGGAAAAAGATAGATTTCTCTCACTCTCCTGGGAGCTCGGAACAGAAGCAAGCTTGTGTGGTTGTTCACATCTCCCTGAAGCTGAGCAGTAGAATGTGGTGGCTTCCACTTTGTCCCGTATTCTGTGAGTCTATATTTCCGTTTGAATTCCCATAATAAAGAATTTGTGATTCTTGTTTTACCTCTCACTTTCACTATCAAAATACTCTTTAAAATTATTTCACTTTACAGTATTTCACAGTTTGTGGAAAGTAGTATATTTTAAATAACTTACAAAAGTAATTTTGTTTTTAAATTTCTACACTCAAACATTCTCTAATAGCATTGAAATATCCAGATGACCGTGTGCGTTATGAACTGATGATGTGATTAGTAAGTAGTGTTTATGTGAGCCATGCCTACTGTAGCTCTCAGCCATGAAAATGCTAGTTAAAGGCTGGTACTTTCTTTGATTCTGTGATTAGATTTTCTCATTTTCAATTACTTCCTTTCTTGTTTTAGGAGAGAATAGATATTACTGGATTTAGAACATCATTTTCCCTTTCCTGGCTTTCTGAGTATTAATTCTGCCTGCAGACACAATTAATGACCAATGAAATTAAGACTGGCTTTGTGAAATGTCACGACCCAGTTCGTCTTTGTTTCTGTCACAGTTTTTCTCACTCAGAGAACATAATATTGGATGTCTGTTAAATTCTTAACTTGCCATTTAATTTGCAAAGTTTTTTTTTTTTTTAAGAAAATGGTAGAATAACACACAGTGGTAGTGTTCAGTTCTTTGTTCTGGCTTCAAAGCTCAGGAGTGTCCGGACGTAAAGATGATTTCTTACAACTAGTCGTGGCCTTCTTCATCCTAGCTTTCTCTGTAACCATTGGCAACCAGAGATTGGTTTAAGTCTCTTATTTTTGTCATTTCAAAAATGTACTATAAATAAAATCATGCAGTTAGCAATATTTTTATATTGGGCATATTTGTTGAATGGTATTGACATTGTTGGTTATCGATGAATATTATAGATAAAAGTATTGTAAGCATTCACACACAACCTTATATTAACATGAGCATATATTTCTTTTAGGAAATGTCCAAGAATGTGATAATGGGTAGCAAATAACTTTGCAAAGCTGCTATTATCTCTTTTCAGAATGGCTACACCATTCCTTCATGCTAATCTGGAACCCTGTTTCTCCACCTCCTACTCATAAAAAAAAAATTATTATTTTTAAATTTTGTTTTAGTTATATTTTTGGTTATATTCATTGTACATAGAACATGGTTTCAAAGAGACATATTATGTGATTCATCATACACTTTAGCCATGTTGCCACTACCCATGCCTCATTCTTATACTTCCTTCCCCATCCTATGAATCTGGTTTGTTACTTCAGATAATTTCACATGAAAATGCCTCTCAAACCCACTCTCATACACATATAACATACACATGCACATGTACACACATATATATGCACACACAGATCTGTGAATCTATAAAACTGTGAACTCACAAATGAAAGAACATATATATTTATCTTTCTGAATCTGTGTTAACGCAATATGACAGTCTCTATGGTTGCATCCATTTTTCTGAAACTGACATAATTAACCCTTCCTTAGGAGTGCATAAAATCCATATATATATATATATATATATATATATATATATATATATATATGTCTTTTAAAATATCTAATTCTCTGTTGGTGGATATAAAAAGTTTTAATTTTCATCATGTTATTCTATGACATTTTTATATATGTACAGAATAAAATAGGATAACATCCACCCCAAATTTCCTCCCCACCTTGTAACAGTTCCCTAACACATCTTTCAACCTTCCTTTCTTCTTTCTTTTCTTTTCTTTCTTTCTTTCTTTCTTTCTTTCTTTCTTTCTTTCTTTCTTTCTTCCTTCCTTCCTTCCTTCCTTCTGTTCATTCTTTATTCCTTTCTGTCTGTCTGCCTTTCTGTCTTTCCTCCCCTCTATTTCTTTCTTTTTGAGAACCTATTGAATATAGTTAGTGCTGTAAGTTTATAACTGACCTTTCCTTAATAATCCAAATTTTCTACTTTGCTTTCAAGCTGTGATATTATTTTTTTTATAATCCACTCTATTTATAAGGAGTTTTCCTGAGCTTTTAATTCAGTTTATTGAGTTTTTCATTTCCAATGTCATTGCGGTTTTGTTTCTCTTCATTAATACTGTGTTCTTTTTTTAAATCAAATTTATAAGTAAAGATAAAAGTAAAGTAAATAAGTAAAGATGAAAGATAAGAGCTATTAAATAACAAGTGTGTGAAAAGCAATATATATACTTGCAGATATGCAAATACTGTTTGGCTTTGCTTTATTTTTATATTATATTAATTTTTGAGAATTTTGCATAATATATTTTATTTATATTATTTTCCCTTCTCCAATGTTTACTAGACCTCCCAACATACTTGACTTTATGTTTTACTTTCTCTTTAAGAAATAAAATATATGGAGTCTAACTTGTTTTGGCCAACTATTCCTGAACAAGGGGCCTCTTCTGGAGTGTGGTTGATATATATAATGTCACACTGTTGAAGAGAAATGATTTTCTCTCCCTTAGCAGCTGTCAGTTGTAACTATCTGCTTAGCTATGGTGGGATTTTGTGCCTCCTTTCCGTGCTGATTGCTGGGATTCTGTCTGCTTTACGCAAGTACATGCCTTACACACACTGTCATTGTCTGTATGAACCCTCTCATCAGAGCAGCTTCTTCCTGCACTAGATGGTAATTAACACAGAGACTCACAACTGGAGACTGTTCAGAGAGTGAGTGACTGTGGAACACTTAGCACTAACTGGTATGCCTTTATCACATCTCTTTTTCAAGTCCCGGGTATTTATGAGAAAGAGGATTTGGAAAGATTTTAAGAGCCAGAGATGGTGGTCAACATCAATGTAACAACATTTTTTTGATACAGCAAGACTGTTACATGCAATGAACTAACAGAGTTTCTCCATATTTTATATGGTTTGGTATAGTTAGCCTTCATTATATTCACATGTGTATTTTATGTTCTTAATAACTTATGGGCTTTTATTATAAAGGATGTTGAATTTTGCTAAAAGCCTTCCCCACATTTATGAAGATGATCATGTGATTTCTGTTTTTGAGTCTGTTTACATGATATATTATACTTATTGATTTTTATATATTGAAATTCCTTTGACTTGCTGTAATGTAGACAATTTGAACATTGAGAAATATCTTCTTTGGCTGGAGAGATGGCTCAGCGGTTAAGAGCATTGCCTGCTCTTCCAAAGGTACTGAATTCAATTCCCAGCAACTACAAGGTGTCTCACAACCATCTGTAATGAGGTCTGGTGCCCTCTTCTGGCCTGCAGGAATACACACAGACAGAATATTGTATACATAATAAATAAATATTTTAAAAAAGAGAGAAATATCCTCTTAATGTGTACTTGAATTTACTTTGTAAATATTTCATGAAAACTTTCATTTGTGTTCATAAAGGCATTGGCTTATAATTATTTTTTATCTTGTCATTTTTCGTTTCTATATTAAGTTTAAATTGTCTTTGTAAAAATATTTTGGTAACATTCTTTCCATTTCTACTTAATAAAATAATATGCAGAGCACTGGTGTTACTTTTGATAGCATTACATTCATGCAGATGCGTGTTACTTTTATTTGGGAGAATTTTCATTACTACTTCAAATGTGTTGCTTATTATTTTCCAATTGAAATTGTTTAAAACCTCTTGGTTTACTTTTTATAAATCATATGTGTTTAGTACCCATTATTTAGATTTTCCAATTTATTAGAAATCAATTGTCAATGTAGGCCATAATCTATAAATTTCATTAGAATCAACTATAATGTGTCAGAAGTAGTGGATATATGCAGCAAAACAATATTTGCTAAGCATAACAGCACCATTGCGCACATGAACTCACAGAGATTTCCATAATACCAGAATAGGATGAAAATCCCAGCATGTGTTAGAGAGGGGCTCATGGAGTTCCATCCAGAGTAAGGAGCAATTGGCAATGGATGGCTATTGAGAGATAGAGCCAACTTCTTTGAAGATGTAGGTCCTGTGAGGCTACCTATGCTCTAGGAGAGTCTTATACCCTTGAGCTCACAAACAGTTCTAGATGAATTCAATGGATTTTAAAATAGAGCATATGAAAGTGAATGGTAGAAGTCATGGGGAGCTACAAAAGAGGTGAAAGGGGTAGATTTGAAAAAAAATAAATTATAAGCAACTATAAGATTATCAATCATTTTTTTAAAAGATGTTCCTGTGTGGCATGAAGAAATTGAGCAAAAAAATCCAATGAAAAACATTCAAAATATTCTAAAAGATACAGAATTCAATAAAAATTTTATCAGAAAAAAAGTCCATTAAGTGTGCAAGAAAGACTGTGATATCTGTATCAACTTGATGTAGAAATTCATTACATTATTTACAGAAAGTTGACTGCATAGGCTCACACAGTTTAATGCAGGAAGTTCAAAGCAGGAAATCAATAACTAGGCCTGAGAAATATTGACATAATGAATTAAACTTGATAGAAACAGTGAGCTGACCGATTTTTGTATCAGGTTTTATTAGATATCATTTTTCTTTTGTGTGTGAGTTGTTCTTTATGATAGGTAGACAGCTATGTAACCTTGAAGGTTCCTACCTTAAGAACTTTGAGAAACTACCCTTGTTGTATAAAACATGCAGTCTTTATTATTTTGTTTTAGCCCAAGACAAGTGACACACAGGAGAAGTCAAGCAGTTAATTAATTATTGAGCATTGACAATTGTTGGACGCCATAGGAAAACCTCTGTGCTTGAGTTATTTCAGTCACTTATTTTGCCAAACTCACAAGGAAACCCAGCCAAATGTTGGATTCATATCTTTAGGTACTGAAAAATGTAGAAAACAATAGTAAGAATATGGCTCTTCAAAAGATTGTAGATGAAACATGAGCTGTGTTTTCTTATAATTAAAATCCTTAAATAAGTAAAGATGAAAAATAAGAGCTAATAAATAAGAAGCATGTGAAAAGCAATTGCCAAACAACTAATAAAAGCACAGAAAACAATCTGCAGTACCAGGTGTCTGGATTGTTTTCTTTGGATTTGGGGCAGAAGCTATCTGTGTCCTGGAGCTTCTTGGCTTTCTGTTCTTAATAGAAGTTGCTTTCTTTAGAAGTTATATTTTGGGGTGATCCTTAGACAATATCTCCAAAAAATTATCACTGTTAGAAGGATATTGTTATCTTATTCTTGTGAGATTTTTGTGTTGAAGAAACTTTATTTTTCTTTTTCAGCATGGTTCTACACATTAGCTGACTTGTGAGGATGTAGGGGGAACAGTGAGAACAAGAGTAGGCATATTGTATGAGCTAGTTGTGGTTACTTGCCATCTCTGTATGCTTAGTGTTGGGGGAAAGTGATGATCTCTTAACAAAGAGCTGAAAGTTTCTTGGGTTTCTGGTGCTGTAACTAAAGGTTAAGGACTTCTCACTTGGACCACCTTCTCATGAGACCGGAGAAGAAGCCAGAGAGAAGTTAAGCAAGACATTATTAGTATAAAAGCAGATTTCCCTGAAGTTAGATCTGAATCATAATGCATACCGCAGGATGAGAGTGGTCTTGAGCAGTCAGCTACCCCGAAGCTTCAAATAAGCTTTTTATTGGAAATAAGGTAAAGAAATAAAGTATAGCTTTTAAATATCCCTTGATGTGCAGGTGAGAATGAGAACGAAGAAGTGGCTGCCTCCAATCCTGGGCACAAACAGCATTGAAAGTGCCCTCTTCTCAGGGTGGTGTGAGCTTTGGCATGGAAAGTTACTGTTCACAGTGTTAGGCCACCAAGTAAATGATAATTAACTGTTGTGTCACTGAAGGTTTTTAATTAGTGGCCAATTAAGGGCTTTTCTGTGTCATATAAGACTCTGAATGCATGTTTGAGACAGGAGATAGCTACCGCATTACTATGGTGAGTGTTCTTTTTAATTTTGTTAGCTTTGGGTGATGAAGTGATAGGTAACTGTCATGACTGTCACCAGTTTACCTTTCAGCCTCATGTGCCTTTGGGTCATCTGTAGCCTAACAATTACAGGCCCCAAGCTATTTTGGTTCATTTTCAACTAATTAGTGATAGGGAATTTTTTGAGGATCTCTTGCTAAAAGATTAGCGTCTGAAGGTATTAAATTGCCTGTTTGAGACTCTCACCACCGAAGTAACCATTGGAGATGATCTCAAACACACCAGTGAGAGTCTGTGAGAGCTGCAATGGTGGTAACAGAAGTACATTGTCATTCAAGAAAGCTCATGAGTGGCAGGTCATTAAGTCTGTTCACTATCTTGTTAATAACATGACATTGGCTCTCTCCTTGCACCTGATTAGGGAGGTTAATGAAGTCATAAGATAATTAATACTTTTGAGTAAAGAACAAGACCCCAAATGCTCTATTTCCAGAGCAAGCAAACAAATTACCGTTATTAGAGTGATGCTGGAATTTTTCATATTACAAAAACCAAAACATATTGTTTTGTTTACTTCATTTTCTTCTAACGTCATAAATGTATTTTGCTAGCAAAGAAAAGGGCTGGCTCATCGAGGGAAAGAGCCAGCAAAAGTCTAGGTCCAATGGCAGAGGTGAACATTCTGACAGTGCTCATGGATACAACTGAATAGTGAGCTTTTTTTCTGCATCCACATTCAGAATTGAGCTGTGGAATAGAGAAAATCAAGAATCCCTAAAATGTCTCAATAATGCTGATAAAAGTGACCAATTTAGTCTTAACTCTTCAGGTTATTTCATGAAAAGTTTCTGTCAGAATTTGCTTTGGACTTTATACTATACATGAGAAAATTTCAGGAGAATTATAGAGATATACTCAACAGCTTACATCCAAAATTGTCCTGATAAACGTTTTAGGAATCCAGAGTCAATTGTCTCTGTATTTAGCCAAAGTCCCCATTTCTTCTAAGACCTTAAGTGGAATTCCCTGCAGGAATAAGAGTAACTAGGGGGTTTGCCTCATACAACCTTTCTTATGTGGATTTTGAGGAAAGAAACCATCTCAGAAGGTATCAAGACACTTAACATTTCTGTGCTGTGTTGATTCTTCTTAATTTATTTCTTACTGGGGTTTAGAAATTTTATTTCAGAGCCGGTGAGATGACTCAGTGGGTGAAAGCACTTAGAGCCAAGCCTGCTTGCCTTAGTTCCATTCTGAGGTCTAGAAAGTGAAAAGAGAGCACCTGCTCCTGTCAGTTTTCCTCTGAATCCAGCTTGGCTTCTCACCATAACACTCATATATACATATACATAAGTACATAAATAAATACTACTGAGACCTCAAGAACAATGGCAATGGGTTTTGGATCCTACTGCACCTATTGGCTTTGTGGGAGCCTAGGCAGTTTGGATACTCACCTTACTAGACCTGGATAGAGGTGGGTGGTCCTTGGACTTCCCACAGGGCAGGGAATCCTGATTGCTCTTTGGGGGGTCAAGAAAGGGGGATTTGATTGGGGGAGGGGGAGGGAAGGGGGCGGCAGTGGGGAAGAGACAGAAATCTTTAATAAATAAAAATAAATAAATAAAAAAATATAATTTTAAAAATTGCCATAAAAAATCTCGGTCCAACAATATTTCCAAATTCTGGACCACTCAGAGTCATACTTGTCTATCTATGTCACAATTTTCTTGTCTCTTCTCATTGATAATCCTGTTTCTACAGTTTTAGAGCAGAAGACCCATTTAAGAATCTAAGTGAAGAATTCTTGATCACTGCTCTGAACATATCATTTAAATGAGGGAGGGGAGTTGATCGGGGGAGGGGGAGGGAAATGGGAGGCTGTGGCGGGGAGGAGGGGCAGAAATCGTTAATAAGAGCATTGCCTGCTCTTCCAAAGGTCCTGAGTTCAATTCCCGGCAACCACATGGTGGTTCACAACCATCTGTAATGAGGTCTGGTGCCCTCTTCTGGCCTGCAGACATACACACAGACAGAATATTGTATGCATAATAAATAAATAAATATTTAAAAAAAAGAATGATTTGAATTCTGTGACATTAAAAAAAAAAAATAAATAAATAAATTTTAAAAAAAAAGACAAGTAGAGGCAAGAATAGAGAATGAAACTTAACCAAAATGATCACACCTGGAGGAAGCATTAAATGATTCATTGACTCTATTATCTGTTTCTAAGGGTTTAGCAAGGACTTTGTGGTTTTAGAAGAAATGGAGGAGAGGGTAGGCATACACACAATTGATAGAACAAGGATTTGGATTAGTTCAGAAGTCCCATTATTCTCTTACCTTTGATTAAACAAGGGTTTGGGTTAAGTTACTATTGCTGTTCTAACTTGAACAAACAATGTGGTTCATGGGATTTGACGGCTTTTGCTCTGGGGTGTAGCCTTATTTATGGGAACTACGGTAGTTGCTATTTGTAGAGGCAATGCCATCATGGGCTATTTGGAAACATTTTCTATCCCCATCATAAAAATATTTATTGGGCATTCTTATCCTTGTTGGAATCCAAAGTAAATTCAGAAAAAAAAAGTGATTGCTTGGAAAACAAGATAAAGAAACACAACCAAAGCAAAACAGAAAAAGACAAATGGAGTTTGCTGTGCAATTGATTAGTTCCCTCCTTCAATAAGTGATAAGTGAAAAGGGTTCTGCCATAAGTACAGATTTGACTCTGATCAGAATTACACTCTAGAGATGAATTGAAATCTGCTAAGGCACGCCCTTTCTGTGTATTTCACACTTCAGTCTTAAGGTAAGGCCTGTCAACAAACAAGATTGAATCTGGAATCTTTAGAAGCTCTCTAATAAATTGTTCTTCGAGATACAGTGGGTTCTCAGGGGATAGAGACATTGATTTTCTTTGTTAGAGTAAAATAGGAGCATCAGGACTTGAAGTCTTGCCACAATTGATAGAAAAGAAAGGAGAAGAAAGTAATTACATTTCCTAAGACCTAAACCTGCACAGTGACAAATGGAAGCAAAAATGATTGTGCAAAACTAGGAGCCATTTTTTCCAAAGGCAGTTTTTCAAAAAGCATCCTTCAAAATGGAGTCAGTAGAAATCCTCAGTTCCTAGGTATTGTTACTGTTGCCTCTGGGCATGGTGGTGAGGGTTTTCCCATACAGGTAAAGGAAGGATGCAAGAGTAATATAGCCTACCAACAGTCCCTTGGAACTGAGTCAGAGTATCACAAATATGTCTAGATTTGTCAACATCTATACAAATACAAGATGAGTAGGAATATTCTAATTGAAGAGGTTTTCAAGATTAGATTCAAGGTAAGCAAACACTGTTCACGTTTATGTTCTCATAAGAGGGTCATTTATCATTAATTCGAGATGTAATTTGCATGGATGTCTCCAAAGAGACAGTGAAACTCAAAGTTTAAATTGCTTCACAATAAGTAGTGTAAATTTTTTTTTGAGTGATATAGACTTTATCCAGTGGAAATATTTAATTCTTTAGGGTTAATTATGACCTATATACTATATACATTTCTTATAATAAAATTATTATTTTTTTAAAAAAAAGAACTGTGCATTTTTTAGTTAGAAGAGAAAGAGGTTTATGAAAACAAACTCCAAGGCCTTCTTCTCTTTGAATTAACACACGGGATCTCACCCACACATTGCTTTAAAGTGTTTTCACTGGGAAATTTAAGGGTTTTTGCAGTACTGGTCAATGAGTTGTGAAATAAAGGAACCGCTATAAACTTCTGAAGTGTTACTGTACAGATAAATTGTGGGACCTCACAGGATAAATCAAACAAGTATTGATTTTATTGATCTAATACTACACCTAAGAACATAGATCAAAGATATAAAGCAACAAAATATGAAGCTTTAGGTAAAACTGTGTAAAAGCCAGAAGATTTTTTTTTAATTCTCTTTGCCTTAAGTGGGTTATGTCTGAAACATGGACACATTGCTGTCTTTCTACAATGTATGAATTGCTGCAAAACAATGGATCCATAAGATACAGTAGCCTAAAAGCCAAAAGTTTGTCAGAGAGTCCCACTTTCCTTGGTGACCTCAGGCGAGGTAAAATCATGTTCATCCTTTCATGCCAATTTTAATTACTAGTCTCTCCATTAACATAAAATAATGTGTGTATGTGTATGTGTGTGTGTGTGTTTAAATGATAGTGTGAATAGGAATAGCTAAAAAGCCTAGAAGTTTTGTGAGGTTTCAAGAGTGTAATGTATTGATAAAATAAGGAAGCCAAACGAAACTATATGGTGCAGCTGAAGGAGCTATATTGGTGTGACTGTCATAGATGCAGGAGCAGAGCCAACCACGGTGAACTCAGCCATGGAAGTGAAAGGGCGGGAAAAGGTGCAGGTCATGAGGTAGGTAGATGGATGGGTAAAAGGACTGACAGCTTCAGCTGATGAGCAGAATAGGTAGAGTGCAGTTGAGTAGGTCACCTCAACTTCAAGGAAGGAACTAAGATGAAACTAGAACAGTGTGATGTTCTCTGTTTGTTGGTCTTTGATATATATCATGTACGCAGATGTTTAATGGCATGTAATTACTATCCCAGTATTAGGTGTCATTCTTATTACATGATCTAGGTGAGAAAGTTATACTCTTTCTTTAGTGTACTTTATCTAATAAAGTGCCTGGTCATCATTTCCTTTATAAGATTTCAGTAATGCACATAATTCTATAGTCTCAACTCTCGCTGATGAGTATATGGAGTACTACACTTTCCATTCCCCATACTAAGTCATTTATCAGTCTGTTGCACAGGTGTCAGATGATGCTCTCCATATATCCATCCTGGTGCACAGTCATCTGCCAATCTCAGAATAAGCAAAAGCTGTATTAGCCAGGGTTCTAAAGAAACAGAACTGACAGGATGAATATATATGATTTATTAGAGTGTGGTTTACAGTGTGTACTCCAGCTAGACCCAAAACAATGGCTGTCTCCTGAAGGAAAGTCTAATAGTTTAATATTTACTCAGTACATGAAACTAGATATCTCAGCTGGTCTTCAGTATGTCTGAATCCAAAGGAAGTAGGCTCTAACACTAATGAAAGAATGTCTCAGCAGCAGGATATATGAGCTTGCAAATGAGAGGGAGGGAAGGGAGGGAAAGAAGGCAAATCTAAAGCTTCTTTCTTCTATGCCCTTTCTAAACGTTGTTGTCCAGATTTAGAGTGGATCTCCTTAGTCCAAATGATCCAACTAAGAAAAATCGTTCACAGTTGTTATCAGTTGCTTGGTGTTTTAGTTCATTCCAGATGCATTCTAGTTGACAGTCAAGAATAGCCACCACAAAGGCTGTTTGTAAAGTAGCTTCTTAAAGCAAGACACAGCATAAAAAAAAAAAAACCAACCATTTTACTCAACGTGGAATGGATAGGCATTCAATGGACAATGTGATAACCACATTCCTAATGGAATGTTTATCCTGCAAGAACATATTTAAATTATGCCTAATTTGAATATAAACACACAATAACTAGTTGTCTAAAATAACTCTGAGTTATTAATGAGTTAAGAGATGTGGTCCTGAGGTGGAACAACTGGGTTTCAGGTACAAAAAGGAGCTTCATTAGGAGAGATAGCCATCACACATAGAATGATAGGGACACTGAAGGAGACAGCTTTCAAGTCCTCCTGTAAAAGACAGTTGGTTTCTGATTCTCATAAATTCCAAAAAGAGGATAAGCAAGCTTCATATCCCAAGATTTTGCCTTTCCTGGCCTCCACACCAAGAAACAAAGAGGCACTATGTAGGGTGATAATAGGAGTTGTAAGATCACAGCGTGGCAGGTTTTCTTATCATCTCTCTGTCCTGAGTAGGGTGTGGGATGGCAGGAACAGAAAAAACTGAACTTGCTTTTTGTGCTGAGATCCATGTCAAAGGTCAGAGCAGGCAATATTAATAATCTGTCTTCGGGACATGGCCTGATTTCTCCCAAGTTGTTGCAGCTGGTCTCTTAGAGCAGCTGCATTTTGAGGACACAGGTCTGTGATCTAATGCATCCACAGTAGTGAAGTATAGATCCACAAATGATATTTTTTTGTCAGTAGATTTGCATGGAAGTTATCAGGAAGTAATTCAGACAAAATTCTGAGTTATCATTTTCATTATACCTGTTAGCAGTTACATATGTGTGATATACACATACCTGTGTGTACATACCAGATTATTAGTGAAGTGACGAAGGTAACACCATTTTGTCATGACTTCGTTTTGTGTTTGCCTAGACAGTTCTCAACCCTCTACCCCCACGACAGTCATATCTGCCTTGGCAATGCATCTGAAATTTCCATGGCTTTGATCATGCCCCAGATCAGTTATTAATCAAAATAATGTAAACTAATATAGCTGAACAAGTTATAAGTAAAAAAAAATAATTGTCATGTTATATCTGAACACTATGCTTTGCCTAGGATGAATATTTCAAGGTCACTCTGACCCTCAGCCACCTTTAATGTGAGATGTGATTCTTATGACCTTTGCCTTTAAAGAAACGCTGTAGGCCTGAGCTTCAGCACCAAGAGACTTTGAGGCATGGGGCATGGTCCTGTTGTAATCTGCTAACCTGGTTTGTCACCTGGCTACCCTGTCCTTTAAGAGACAAGCTCTGCCCACTTCCAATGCCCCCCCCTTCCGCAGAGGCTAGCGGGTCTCCTCTCTCTCTCTCTCTCTCTCTCTCTCTCTCTCTCTCTCTCTCTCTCTCTCTCTCTCTCTCTCTCTCTCTCTCTCTCTCTCTCTCTCTCTCTCCTTCTTCTAGAGGGGCAGCTTCTGCCTCTCTTCTTCCCACCTTCTTCCCTTCTCCCCTCCTTTCCCCCTCTATAACTCATCTACATAAACTCTATTCCCCAGCTCTCTCTGCATGTCTATCTGTCTATCTATCTCTTTGCAATCTATCTGTCTGTCTCCTGCCAGGGCACTTGCCAAGGCCTTGGGTGACTCTTGGCCGCCCCTCCTGGGGCCAGCCTCAGGTCACAAGCTCATTAAAAATGATAATTTTGGTGCATGACCCGGCCAGGCTCTGTTCATGTTCATTCCTACCCACAAACTGGCTGGCTGAGGAAACATGGAAACCCTGGACTCAAACCACGTTCCTACATTCTATGCCTGCTCCATCACTGCTAATTGTAAGGTCCCTTCTCCAAGTCAGCTCTCCCTGACATTCATATCTGGTTATTCCCCATGGCTAAAGAATGAGATTTGGCTCCTTGCTGCTCGGACTTTTGTCCTCTCCCGAGCTGCTCAGAGTGGTTCTATCTAATCCCCAATTCCTGTACTGACAGGTCTCGATTTGGCTTGACCTAGTCCTTTACCCTTACATTATCTGGAAAGCGTTCTAGTTAAGAGCCATTGGGTCCTCACCTTTCTCAAGCTCTTGCTTTGGGGAATACACCTAAAACTCTGTCCATACTCCTCCCTGATATGTCTTTTACAGACCCTAAGACCTCAGCTTTACTTACAGATTTACTTACCCACCTTTGCACTAACAAATGACCTACGTACCCCTTAAATAACAACCTAAAGCAGGAGTTTTCTAATTTCCACCAGCAAACAGACAGATAAAAGAGTTCCTATCCAGCCATGTTCCACACTACCAGTGTCCTGCTGGCAATTCACACCTGCCCACTTTTCCTTTCACTGGGCAGGCCCACCCCCATCTGCCTATAAACTCCCTTTTTCTGGCTCCTATTCTGTCTCTGCCACAGCTACAGCTGCTGGTCCCACAGCAACTGGCAAAACTGGTCGAATCAGAGGTGACTGTTCCACTCCCAGCCCTCGCTCCCCATGATGGCTGGTGTTGTGGCAGCTGGAACCTGGCAGCTGGCAATGCTAAGTAGTTTTTTTTCCTGTCTACTTTTTGTATGAAAGATTGTGTGAATGGTGAGGCCACACAGATATAGTTCTGTTTTAAATGCATGTTCTACATAGCCTCTATTATTCTCTTGTTACATTTGTATGTGTTTAAAATTCTGATAATGGGGTTTCTCCCTACAACATGTGACTGCCACCATTTTGGCTAAAGGCAGGTCAAATGACCTTACCACATTTTGACTAAGGACAGGTTAGGTAACCAAGTTGCCATATTTGCAAGGTATTCCTTACTTAGTCTTAGTCTTGTGGTTTACTTACTTTTTTGTCTCTAAATTCCTCTTACTGACTCTGTTACATGTGTGTTTTGTGCAGTGGCATGCTTTTGGTAAGGTCCACCAATGCATTCACTTCGCCCAACTTCTGTTTGATATATATGTGTACTTTCATGTGACTTTTGAGATAACTTTATGTTAACATAAATTAGCTTTAACTCTGTAACTTAAATTCACATGGGTGTAGATGTACATATACTTATTGTTAATGTTGCAATTGTTATAATTGTCTGTCCATTGTATCTCATTCCAGACTAAGAAAACAATAAGTCTCATGTTTTAAATTGGTATATACTCTTAAATCTCAAAAATACTATAATGTAATCCAACCCTGCTTTGAAATATATTAAGCTGTTCTCCACTATTGTCAGTTCTACCATTAAGCTTCTATTACAAACAGTTTTTTTTTCTTCTCTGTCTTTCACAAAATTAAATCTCACTTGTTAAGTTAAAAACCAGTACAGTCAAACTTCGACCCAGCTCTCCAGGCAGATTCTATACTGTAGTTATAACTTATCTGTACTTGATAAATAGCCCTCAACTGCTCAGAAATCTGGGAAATATGGCATTTAAATGTTTAATTATTAAAAGATTTTTCATAATAGAGAAACAGGCTGACTCCTAACAGCAGCACCCCATTTTCTCCAAAGAAGACAGAAGATAGTTGGGCACACAGCAACATCTATACGCAATTTGCTCAATCAAGTAAAAGTGCTAACCATTGGGCACAACTGCCTTTCATCTAAACTCCTAAAGATCTCCAGACAGTGAACGGAATCACTCAAATTGACAGCCTAGCTGCTCAGGTCAAGGTAGGCTTGTTTTCCTAGAGATTTTCTAACACACAGGATCTTCTGGAGCCTGGCAGGCCCTGCTTCTAAGAGTAGACAAATACAGTCCTGATGTCCTTGCCTTCGATGACCAAGGAGGACACTGCGGAGTGGCTTTAGGTAGCCAATAGGGTATGTGCTCTGTCATTTTTTAATCAATAACTCAAGTAAAATTTTGTCCTTTTCAAAGATCTCTGAGGCAGTTTGATAGCTGAAAAGTTTTGTCAGTTTAAAAGAACTTCACCAAACAAATTTCAGTATGACTTCTTAATATGTTCTAAATAAAATGTGTTTTAAGATATACAAATGCAAATTATTAAGGTGTGTACCTGAAAGTTGTAAAGGTGTGAGGACAAGTACAAACTATCAAATTATTCTCTTGTGCTGCCTTTCACAGTCTTAAGAAATACAAAAGCAAGTTATTAAAATGTGTACCTGCAAGTTAAAAAGGTGTGAGGACAAGTACAAGCTATCAAATTTCTCTCTCATGCTGCCTTTCATAGTCTTAATGATACTTTTCACTGTGCAAAAACATCTGTCACAAATACTCTGACATAAATATGCTGCTGTGTATATAATATATGTGTCTAAAACTTATGTTTTCACAAACTCAAAAACTTATTGTGAGTTCCGAATTGAAAGATTCACCTTAAACAGGCCCTCTCAATTCCATGGTCCTAATTTTTTTCTTTATAAACTTAACTTTGTCCTCTGCTCTGCCAACATCTTTCCAGGTCCAAGAGATACCAGACAGTTCCACACCACAAATTCTGGACAGGAGTAAAGTGACCAACTGCCCCAGGATGTGAGCAGCACCCAGCTATCTCAGGCTCCCTCCAAGAAAGACTTCAATGCCCACAAACAACCAGGAAGCAGTCTTGAAAATCCACTGCCCCAATTCCTTTAACCTGCTATCCTTTACTCCTCGCCTTTTTATTATAAGAAAAAGATGAGAATATTGTATTCTGTTTGCCTGGTCTGTCACCTGGGTACCCTGTCCCTTTAAAAGACAAGTTCTGCTCACTTCCAACCTACCCCCCAACTCTTCTGTTAGGCAAAGGGATCTTTCTCTTCATCTCTGTGTCTGCCCTTCTTCTGGAGAGGCATCTTTCTTCTCTCTCTCTCTCTCTCTCTCTCTCTCTCTCTCTCTCTCTCTCTCTCTCTCTCCCCACCGTTCTCCCCTTCCCCCCTTTCCCTTCCCTTCCCTTCCCCCCTTTCCCTTCCCTTCCCTTCCCCTTCCATAACCCACTAAATAAACTCTATACCCCAGCTCTCTCTGCATGGCATATCTATCAGTCTGTGTCCTGCAGAGGAGGCCTCAAGGACACCCAGCAGGGGACCCACCCAGACCTCCAGTGACATGCTGCCCCTCATAGGACGGGTCCCCTACCACCTCTTTATAAATGATAACAGATCCCACCTTTGGTTGCCTGCTGAAAAAGTGCTTGTGTACTTTTAATTAGCTTAGTTAGCATGGTTGTCTGTTTTTCTCGTGTGGATTATTACATTAGGATATTTTCATCACATACATGTGTATATGTGTTTGATATCCCACAAACTTGTAAAAGAATGCTGTGTAATAGAGCAGATATGCCCATCTCTATCACACAATATTCTAAAGGGAAGCTTTTGCAGAAAAGTATTGTGTTTGTAAAGAAAATACAGATGCTACCAGTGACTTTCAGGGGGACTTTCAAAGAAGGCCTCAAGTAGGTTTACTAGGAAGAAACGCTTTGCTCAGAAGAGGCGTTTCCTATCATTGTCTCACTGTGTCCCTTCCGTGACATACTGAGAGGGACTTCTGAGGCAAAAGTCTTTTCTACTAGGGTTATTGGGGAAATCAAGGTCCCCTATTAGCTTTGTTAATAAAATAAATTAAGAACATACTAAAAAAAAAGGAAGTGTGGAGACAATTTTAATAGGGATTAAGAGAAAAACCCCTGGACAGGAAGCTGTAATTTGTAACAGTTTCCCAGAAAAGGAAGACAGGAAAGAGAACAAACATGCTGTTTGAATTAAGCCAGCATGGAGGTCAAGCACATACAGCCTAAGCAGCCCTAAGTGGTGTTGGGGGGGGTTAAGAAAGAGCAAAGCACAAAGTATTATGGAAAGCACGCTTAGAAAAGAGATGGAAGAAGAGGGTGAGTTATATATTTCTAAGTAATTCAGAAAAGCTGCATGTCTTACAAACAATATGGCTTGAGCTCTGGAAATAACTACTATAGCAGACAAAATTCTGTGAAGAAAGAGTACATTGCCTCATTAATGAGATAATTACTCTCCTTATCTACTCAACATGGCAAAGGTGAACCTCTCCTCCTGAGTGGTCCTCCTGTCTCCAAGTTATTGACCTGCTCAACGGGGATGTTAGGTCTCGACCTAGGACAGAGATTCCACCATCATGATCAGAAGGACATAGATATTCTTTAAGAGACTTTTAATACCATTGTATCACTTCCTTACATGCTCACCCTTAATAAATCAGTTTCTTTTACTAAGTCTGTCCCTTGGTTTTCATTAAAGTGGAAAAATATGTCAACCTCCTATTACTAGATTCTAGAAACAGTAGAAAATAACCTCATTCCATGAATATAAAAAAATAATAATTATTTGGATATTGATCATTATCTTGTTTTCTTCTTCTCCCTGGTAGAACTGAACAACACATTTCACATTGTTCTCTTTCCTCAATGACATTATTGATTCTGATATGAAAGTTATTATAGACATAATTAAATATTACACATACCAATTTATTAAGTTAAATAGTATCCAACCTGGAAGGAAACAAGACTGGGTTAATGTTAAATAAGAACTCATATTTTCATAGGAAATATTATTTATCAGAGATTTATGACACTCTTTCCTAATTTATAAAAAATTGTAAATATATTAGGAATGTTTACTTGTTGTACACCTGTTTGATATAAGATAAATATGGAAGATACATCTAAAATTATTTCTATAGCAATTGTAAGCAAGGCCACAGAGAAGTTACAGAACAGACTGATCCATGGCTGGGGAGGTTTTTATTATAGATATGAGAAAATTGCCAGGGGCATTTGGGGAGGTACAATGCAGCAGCAGCTACTGCTCTGGAACAAAGAGGAGAAAGGCACACTGACAAGGGCAGGGGCTATCTCTCTCTGGGGCAGAGAGAAGAGTAGGGGCCGGGTTATAAATCTCATGGGTTATAAAGAAAAAAGAGGAGATGCACAGGTAGGCAACCGTGTGACCTGAACCAGCCTGGAAGTTTAAGGTAGTGGGAAAGGTAACTGCAGGCCACAAGAGCCCAGGAGGCTGGTGTGCAGCACAGATGCAGGTCAGTTGGGGTCAGAGGAGCCTGGAGGTTAGCATGGGCTTTAGTACAGGTCAATAGGGTGGCAGCTCTTCCTGGCCGACAGAAATCCATTTCACAGCCTCCAGAGGAATGACGAAAACAAGGCTTCATCTGCCAGCAAGCCTTCTGCCATAGGCACTGCCTTTTGGAGTCTGGAACATAAGAAGACTGGAGAAATGGCTTTAAAAGCCCAGAGTCAGCAGGAGAAATAAAAGGGTGACAAATCTAGCTTCTCCGAGTTTTTTTTTTTTTACCTAAAACAAGTTTAAAGCCTACTGTAAAAAAAGAGTGACACATTACTTAAAGTTATAGCTACAATACCAGAAATATTGAAATTGACAGAAAACTAAAATTTATAACTGATTTTGCTCTAGGAAAAGTTTTGTTTGTCTCAAATATTTTTACATTCATATTTATTTTGTGAGTGGGCATCTATGTGTAAGTGTGATGGGACATGTGTGTCTTTAAATGTGGTAGTGTGTGTGCATATATGTGTGTAGGTATAGTGGTTTATGTGTGTATGTATTGCATGTGTAAGTGTGGTTGTGGTGGTGTTCTGTGTGTGTGTGTGTGTGTGTGTTAATATGGAGATTAGAGGACAACTTCTAAAAGTAGATTGATTTTCTTCCACAATTTGGGTCCTGCAGGTTGGAAGCAGCTCTTCAGGATTGGCTACAAGCGCCGTTGACACAAAAATTGAAGCTCTCATCTTAAAGGTTATAAGACACAGTTGATTATGGAACCATTTGTGTGACTATGACCTGAGAACACAGATTTAGATTGTCCCGAATTCCATTTTTCAATGTGGAAGCAGTTTCATGACGTTTTCAGTTTTTCAGGACAAAGAAAACCATAAATGAAGGCAAGTTTAAAATACATTGGTCAGTATTCTAGAGAGGTAGGTACAGTAAGACAGGGAAACTAATCTACAGGCCCAAGATGCTACTTGGTGACATCCTTAGCTCTTGGATGCACAAAGCTGATGTCCTGATAATAACTTCTAAGACGTTTTTCTTTCTTATCACAGGATGGTAGTTCTAACTTAAAAACTTCTTATTTATTATTTCAAGTTTATGGCAAGGGATGGCTATTCCAGAAAATTAAACTATCCCAGAGTAAACTAATTAGCCCCTGAACTTATAAAATTCCAGTTTTCACAGTGCTGAAACTCCTATTGGTCTGTCTTTGCAAACCTAAAAACATCTTCCTGGAGGTTTGTGTTCACAACCAGTTTCTTTTCATGAATTTTTATTCATGCACTTTTACCCTCTGAGCTATCTCTCTGGTTGCAGAAATATATTTTAGCATGTATTTTTATTAACCAGAAAGTATTTTAAACACTAAATCAAAAAATAAACTGGCAGAGCAGTGGAGTACACGTGATATACTCTGCATTTAATTAACTATCAGGCTGATTCTTAGTTCTCTCACCTGTGTAGGCAAACATGAGATGGAATACATTTCTACTGACAATCCAATTAAATTGGTCACTTTCCACTGTTTTTGTGTGTAGAGAAAATGTTTTTTCTTTGCTTGACATATTATAAGATGGTCCAGTTGTATGACCTAAAATCATAGTTAAGGATACCCTATACTTTTTAACTCAAATCACATTGGGACTATTTCACTGTGGCTGGGAGGACTGTGTGATTTATGCCATTTCTCTCTCTTGTTCTTGTTTGAGGTGGCCTCTTAATCTCACCCTGTTTGATTTCACATGACTATCCATTCCTTTTGCATCGTTATGCAGAGAAATGTCGGCCTCTTCTTTGAACTTCTATTGTGTCTGCCTTTTATATCAAAAGAGTCTTTAAGGTTCTGCTAAGACAAAAGGCTCTTTTCAGAGCTTTGAGAAGAAAAGGAGAAATGTTAGTTGCTTTGAAATGTGAACCCGTTTATAATCTTTCCTTACTCTTTTAAGTGGAAATAGTCAGTAGAGAGTATAATTTGAATTACAGAGAATTATACAACCAACACCCTCAAATTTTAAAAGCAAATATAATTATCTATTTTTTTAAAAAATTAACATTTTTGACCAGCTATACCAGTTAACCCCTGAGTGTGTTCAGCATCTGCAGAGGCAGCCATGTTTAATCAGAGCCAAGAGCACATGTGGCTTCCAACACCATGTTTGGTGGCATCTGAAAGACTGGGTAGAGCTCACCAGAACATCAGTGCCCACTGAGACTGTTGGAGGACTCCATACCTTAGCTGCAGCCAGAATTACACAAATCAGCAGATAATTTTAGTTTTCAGAGTTGGTTAGTGCCAAATTTGATACAGACTAAAATGCCCTGCAATTTCCTATCCTGTGTATAGATTCTGGGGTCTTCTCTTCTGGCCCAGTAACTCTCTCATTTTAATCTTTTACAAAATAATAATCTTCTTTAATGGACATGCATGTATCAAGGAACACCTTTGGATGTCAGAGGACAACTTTCAGGGGTTTCTGATCCTGGGGATCAAACTCAGGTCATCAGGCTTGACTGCGGTCATATTTACCCATTAAGCCATCTCAGTACCTCCCCCTTCAATTTGATTCTAAGCTAGTGTGGGAGATTAAGAGATGGTTGGCAAAGTGCTCTGAGAGGAATTGCCCACAACCCTGAGAAATCCCTAGTCTGTATCGAATTAGTTTGCAATTCTTGTCAAATTAGTAAATCCCCATACTTTGTTGTGAGTACTTTGGCTGAGCCTAGATAGCTGTTCCCCAACAGAGGCTATCAAACTCACGAGGTGTTAATGCTTCCCTCTTGCATTCTGGGTGTCAGGATGAGGTCAGAACAGAAGATCCACAGACAGTCACATTAGGAAACATTATTTATTTTAATGCAGGTGAAGACTGTGTCTCAACATTGGCTGGAAGGTGACTCACAGTCTTGTGTTTGTCTAGTTTTAAAAGAATCAACACTGCCAGGCATTGGTGACACATGCCTTTAATCCCAGCACTCGGGAGGCAGAGACAGGCGGAACTCTATGAGTTCGAGGCCAGCCTGGTCTACAAGAGCTAGTTCCAGGACAGGTACCAAAAACTCCAGAAAAACCCTGTCTCAAAAAAAAAAAAAAATCAACACAAAGGAAATGAATAAAAGTGGCAGTGGGTGGGCCACTTAAATCACTTGAGATAATATAACCTGCATTTTGTGAAAGTAAAAGTTTACTGGGTCAGTGAGTGTAGGGGTGATTAAAATATTTGCAGGAAGGTTTTACAATCTGGGAGCAATAACAAGATTTACATAAAGTTCTTTCATGGCGCGGGGGGGGTGTGTGTGAATTCATTGTCCTAAAAAATATTTTACAATGTTTGACAAAAGTCTAGCATTTGATGTTTATTACATGAAAGAAACAGAAAGAAGAATTGCTAAAGAGAGAATAATAGCTCTGTGATGAAATTGATTAGCATGTTCTGCTGTCACGCGAAGGAAAGTTTATTTCCAGTTTTAGCTGGAATTAGAGAGAGAAGTTTCTTTTGACCCCTTCTGCAATAGTATTACAATTTAGAGGAAATGTCAAATAGAAGTCATAAAACATACACTCATGTCATCTGACTTGTGGGGTAAGTCAGCAGGCCTTTTCTGGGGTATCGTTCTAACACCACGGCTTTCAGACATTTCCATTTGTAGCTTGAGTGCACCTATATGAATTTTAATTCTTTAGAATTCACAGTTACATAAACACATGCATTTTATTATTAAGATGGTTACTAGTAACTGGTTTTTCCTCTTGAAAACATTTATAGTAGATGTGTCAGAAGCTTCAATTATCTGAATTATTTTACTTATGCAGAGATAGTATCTCATATCTAAAAAATAGAACTCCTAAAATCTTAATCGTACTAAGATCTTGGCATGAATATGAGTTTAAATAATTCTACAATGTTTTCTTTTTAACTGTACTGTTTAGATTGACCTCAAACTCATGACAACATCTTGCGTTGTCCAGCCTTGGTTGGGAATACAAATAGATACTGATAGAAATTGCCCTATATCTCTGGTGTTTTTTATTTTAGCCATTCTGACAGGTGTAAGATGGTATCTTAAAGTTATCTTGATTTGCATTTCCCTGATCACTGAGGAAGTTGAGCATGACCTTAAGTGTCTTTTGGCCATTTGAACTTCTTCTGTTGAGAATTCTCTGTTCAGCGCAGTTCCCCATTTTATAATTGGGTTGATTAGCCTTTTACAGTCTTGAGTTCTTTATATATTTTGGAGATCAGACCTTTGTCAGTTGCGGGGTTGGTGAAGATCTTCTCCCAGTCATTGGGTTGCCTTTGTGTCTTTGCTGGAGAGGTTGTGGAGAAAGGGGTACACTCATCCATTGCTGGTGGGAATGCAAACTTGTGCAACCACTTTCGGGATCAACCTACCCCTGGACCCAGCAATACCACTCTTGGGAATATACCCAAGAGAGGCCTTATCATACAACAAAAGTATATGCTCTACTATGTTCATAGCAGCATTGTTTGTAATAGCCAGAACCTGGAAACAACCTAGATGCCCTTCAATGGAAGAATGGATGAAGAAAGTATGGAATATATACATATTAGAGCATTACTCAGCACTAAAAAACAAGGACTTCTTGAATTTTGCATGCAAATGGATGGAAATAGAAAACACTATCCTGAGTGAGGTAAGCCAGACCCAAAAAGAGGAACATGGGATGTACTCACTTATATTTGGGTTCTAGCCATAAATAAAGGACATTGAGCCTATATTAGTGATCCTAGAGAAGCTAAATAAGAAGAACCCAAAGAAAAACATATAGGCATCCTCCTGAATATTAACCTTCATCAGGCGATGAAAGGAGACAGAGACAGAAACCCACATTGGAGCACTGGACAGAAATCTCAAGGTCCAAAGCAGGAGCAGAAGGAGAGAGAGCATGAGCAAGGAACTCAGGACCGCGAGGGGTGCACCCACACACTGAGACAATGGGGATGTTCTATCGGGAACTCACCAAGGCCATCTGGCCCGGGTCTGAAAAAACATGGGATAAAACCGGACTCGCTGAACATAGCGGACAGTGAGGACTACTGAGAACTCAAGAACAATAGCAATGGGTTTTTGATCCTACTGCATGTACTGGCTTTGCTGGAGCCTAGGCAGTTTGGATGCTCACCTTACTAGACCTGGATGGAGGTGGGTGGTCCTTGGACTTCCCACAGGGCAGGAACCCTGATTGCTCTTTGGGTTGACGAGGGAGGGGTACTTAATTGGGGGAGGGGGAGGGGGAGGGAAATGGGAGGCGGTGTTGGGGAAGAAACAGAAATCTTTAATAAATAAATAAATTTTAAAAAAAGAAAACACACACACACACACAAAAGAAATTGCCCTATATCTCTGTCTTTGAATCGTGAGAAGCACACAGCATCAGGAAAATTAATGCCATGTTTTTCTGAGAATAAATACTGTTAGATTAGTTGCTGGGAACTATGGGGTGTTATGCCAGAGTCAGTATTCTGTTGTCAGGGAACTCAGGGTTCCTCTTGAGCTTCTTGATTTTGTTAGTAAACGAACATAAAAATGAAGCTTGTACTGGGTGGTAGCACATGTCTTTAATTCCAGCTCTTGGGAAGAAGAGGAAGGCTGAGTTTTGTGCATTCCAGGCCAGCCTGGTCTACACAGTGAAACCCTGTGCCCCTAAAACCAAAAAAAAAAAAAAAAAAAAAAACAATTAAAAGAGAAACATCAACCTTCACAATAGACACAAATGACATAAAATATCTTGGAGTAACTCTAACTGCACAAGTGGAAGACCTGTATAACAAGAGCTTTAAATCTTAGAGGAAAGCAATTGAAGTAAACATCAGTGATCGCCCATGTTCTTGGGTAGGTAGAATTTACATGGTAAAAAGGACAACCTTACCAAAAGCAATCTACTGATTCAATGCAATGCCCATCAAAATTCCAGCAAAATTATTTACAGACCTTGAAAGAACAATACTCAACTTCATATGGACAAACAAAAAATCAAGGATAATCAAAACAACCCTGTATAATAAAGGAACTTCTGGAGGCATCACAATTCCTGACTTCACACTCTACTACAGAGCTACAGTACTGAAAACAGCCTGGTATTGGCATAAAAACAGACGGGTGGACCAATGGAACTGAATAGAAGACTTAGATATCAATAGACACACCTACAAACACCTGACTTTTGAGAAAGTTGCAAAGAAGATAAAATGGAAAAAAGAAAGCATATTCAACAAATGGTGCTGGCATAACTGGATATCAACATGTAAAAGAATGAAAATAATTCAATTTCTGTCACCATGCACAAAACTGAAGTTCAAATGGATCAAAGATCTCAACATAAAACCAACCACACTAGCCGGGCGGTGGTGGCGCACGCCTTTAATCCCAGCACTTGGGAGGCAGAGGCAGGCGGATCTCTTTGAGTTCGAGACCAGCCTGGTCTACAGGTCTACAAGAGGTAGTTCCAGGACAGGCTCCAAAACCACAGAGAAACCCTGTCTCAAAAAACCAAAAAAAAAAAAAAAAAAAAAAAACAACCAAACAAACAAAAAAAAAAAAACCCAACCACACTGAACCTCATAGAAGAGAAATTGGGAAGTACAATTAAATGCATTGGTCCAAGAGAACACTTCCTAAATAAAACCTTAGCAGCACAGACACTGAGAGAAACAATTAATAAATGGGACCTCCTGAAATGGAAAAGCATCTGTAAAGCAAAGGACATGGTCAACAAGATAAAAAGGGAGCCTACATAATGGGAAAAGATATCCACCAGCCCCACATTGAACAGAGAGCTGATCTCCAAAATATACAAAAAACTCAAGAAACTGGTCATCAAAAGAACAAATAATCCAATAAAAAATAGGGTACAAACATAAACAGAGAACACTCAACAGAGGAATCTAAAATGGCTGAAAGACACTTAAGGAAATGTGCAACATCCTTAGTCATCAGAGAAATGTAAATCAATACAATTTTGAGATTCTATCTTACACCTGTCAGAAAGGCAAAGATCAAAAACACTGATGACAACTTATGCTGGAGAGGATCTGGTGTAAAGGGAACGCTTCTCCATTGCTGGTGGGAGTGCAAACTGATACAACTGATTTGGAAATCAGTGTGACAATTTCTCAGAAAATTAGGAAACAACCTACCTCAAGACCCAGCAACACAACTTTTGGGTATATACCCAAGGGATGCTCAAACATATCACAAGGACATATGTTCAACTATGTTCATAGCAGCATTGTTTGTCATATCCAGAACCTGGGAATAACCTAGATACTCCTTGACCAAAGAATGGTTAAAGGAAATATGGTACATTAATGCAATGGAGTACTACACAGTAGAAAAATATATGTGGGCAAATGGATATCCGGATGGAGAAATCATCTTATTGAGTGATATAATCCAGACCCAGAAAGACAAATATTGTATGTACTCACTCATAAGGGACTTTTAGACATAAAGGAAATAAAAACCAGCCTAAAATTCACAATCACAGAGAACCTAGACAACTAAGTGGTTGCTAAGAGAGACAAATATGGATCTAATCTACATGTGAAGTAGAAAAAGACAAGATCTCCTGAATAAATTGGGAGTATGGGGACCATGGGAGAGGGTAGAAGGGGAGGGGTAGGAGAAAAATATATAGCTCAATAAAAACAATTTTAAAAATGAGAGAGAGACAGAGAGAGACAGAGAGACAGAGACAGAGACAGAGAGAGACAGAGAGAGAATGGTTGTTGCTTTTCCTGTGCCTTCAGAACTCTATTCAAAATCACTTAGGATGCCTATAATTTGAAGCATACTTCCTACTTGATCCTCTAGGGACTTAAAGAGAGGGTCAAAGGCAAGTTTATTTGACTGTAACAGAAAATCTGCATGGTGGCAGGCTGTAAATCTTGCAGGTTGCCCAGAGGAACATTTAGAAGAAAAGTTATGCCACTAGAGCTAAGCTTGCTTGGAGGTCTGAGCACTGGATCAGACAGTGGCATGGGTAGGGAGAGGATCTTTAGGGATAGAATAAAGATGTCCTAAGTTCAGACAAAGAACACTTAGCTTTGATCACCATCTTTTTTTTTTTGTTGTTGTTGTTGAAAAAATTTCTGCCTCCTTCCTGCCTCCCATTTCCCCCCCCTTCCCCCCACTCCTCTCCCCCTCCCCCCCTCCATTCTCCCTCCCTCTCGAATCTGAAGAGCAGTCCGGATTCCCTGCCCTGTGGGAAGTCCAAGGTCCTCCCCCCTCCATCCAGGTCCAGGAAGGTGAGCAGCCAAACTGGCTAGGCCCCCACAAAGCCAGTACATGCAGTAGGATCAAAACCCATTGCCATTGTCCTTGGCTTCTCCATCAGCCCTCATTCATTGTCCGCCATGTTCAGAGAGTCCGGTTTTATCCCATGCTTTTTCAGTCCCAGTCCAGCTGGCCTTGGTGAGCTCTGAATAGATCAGCCCCATTGTCTCAGTGGGTGGGTGCACCCCTCGCAGTCCTGACTTCCATCTTAAAGGAGAGAAGGAAAAGAGAGTATCAGGCAGGTGGGCACGCAGTGGGGCCTCAGGCTCTGCACTGAGGGGTGGAGCCTCTTGAAAGGAAAAGTTTCTGACTCTTTAGACTGGTTGAAAGTGGATCTGCGTTTCTGAAAGGTGGCCTCTTCACCAGGCCACGGACCAGTCCAATCGCGTTAACATTACTTGTAATCTTCGCTAATCTCCACCCAGGTAAAAAAGTAGCTTTCCCTTGTGGGCCTCCAGAGAGACTGACCAAGGCTACTGTTGACAACACTCTTGAAAAAGATACGAGAACTCGCTGGAGCTTCTTTTCTTGGAAAAAAAAAATACCTTTTCAATTTAGCTAGGTAATATCTCAAACTTTCATCTAAAAAGAATTTTTCCCCAATCTGAATCACAGGTGCTTTTTATTGAATATTATAACATAGTTTAAGATAATTTTGTTCCGATTAATCAAGGGAAAGCATTTTGCAAGAATATCGGTAGAGGAAGAGTCAGTGCAACTATCAGAATCACAAGCTTCACTGTGAAATGCTCTGTATCATTAATTGGTTTGAAATATTAAGGCATGAAACATATGTTTCGTGGTGCTCAGTATTCAAACTTGCATGCAATCTGTCCACAGGAATCATCTACTGAAGACATCTGGATGATTCTGTATGTTTAAGGCTCAGTAAGTGGAAAGGTGCTCCACTCTGCAGGAGCACTACACAGGTCAGGAGGTTCAGCTGCTCTGAAATTTGGTCCAGAGTTCAGTAAAAAGATGGCTTCATTTTCAACACAGTTGGAGCTGCCCCATTCTCTTCCATTTATGGAGTTCTGGAGAATGTACAGTGTCGCTCTTTATTACAAAAAAGATGCTGTGACCACACGGAAATGAAAATTGACTGAGGGAGTTCATTACGGGGTCCAAACTGAGTAGAATGAAAAGAAACGCTTACTTCTTTTCTATACAAAACTCTCCCTCACCTCTCTGTGGCTGCCAAATTGTTTGAAGCAGCATATTGTACATCTTTGTAAAAGCATTTTAAACAAAAATGTTTAAATAAAGGTCTGCATACACACACACACACACACAAAACTATGCTGAATTTGAGTTTTTATGATGTTGTTCAGTAGCTGAATAATTTTATGTGAACTGCTTAATATTTCCAGCCAAGAAAACTGACCTATACATTCAAACAACAAACTCTGTGAGGCCTGCCTTGAGTTTAGAATTTTAGAGTCATTACATTGTTGGAGGCTAGACACCATTAAACTCACACGGATTTATTTTTCCAAGAGTAAAGGCTCTACTAGCAGGACTATTCAGAAAAGCAGAAAGCATCAGCCATTTCTAACAAAACGTATTTAATAGAGGGCAGAGGCATACAGGTTCTAAAAGGATGAACCAGCAACAGGGGCCTGCATCATTGATGCCTGCACCTTTAAGGGCACCATATTTTTCATCGAGTACTAAGAGGGTAAGCAAACAAGCATACAGATGGGAAATTTGCGGCTATTCACACCCACAACTAGAAAAAAGGAAAAAACATTGTATGTCCTTCCCTCATTTTTCAGGCTCCCTCTATGGTTTCCTGTTAGCAATATGAAGCCTGCTGTCTACTGGTATAGAAATGGAGTTTGCTTCACAGTTTAGATAAGGGGATAGCCAATACTGAGAAGAAAACTGCACAACCACTTGCATGAAGTTTGGACTGTATGAATCTTTGAAATACTTTTTTGTTTCCTTCCTTTTCTTCTTCTTCTTTTTTTTTGTTTCTTGGTTTGGTATTGAGTTTATTTTTGTTCATATACTGTACTATGGAGTTTTTGTAAAATTACAGAATTCTATGACCTTTAAAAATAAAATGAAAGTATTTGTAGTCTAATTAACTGCTTCATGATATGAAAATTATGTCCCCAAATTCTTTAGAGGATGCTTGTGACTCTTGGTGCTATAGTTTGTCAGCAGCTATCATGGCCACAGAGGGACTGCATTGCCCAGTTTATCGATCTCTTCCCAGTAAGAGGATAACACTAGTGCTGCTGTTGTTACTTTGGGAGTGACTGCCTACCAAGTGAGTATGTTGCACAAATCTTTACATTTAGAATTCAGCAACTGAGACAAGAAGATCACAAGTTCAAGTCTATATTGGGTTATATATAGACACCAGGGCTTTAAGATTGGTGCTAGAGGATGGTTCAGCAGTTTATAGTAATGACTGCTCTTTCAGAGGACCAGGGTTTGATTCCCATAACTCGCAAAGCAGCTCACAACCATCTTTAACTGCTATTACAGAGGGTCTAATACTCTCTTCTGGCCTCCTCATGCACATAGTAAATAAATATCTGTGAGAAAAGACCTACATATGAACATGCTTGTTTGTTTGTTGAGACACAGTTTCTATGTGTAGTTTTGGGTGTTTTAGATCTCAAAATCAGTTTTGTCATGAACTCAAAGATCCACCTGCCTCTGCCTCCCAAGTGATGGGATCAAAGGCAAGCGCCACAACCATTAGTCTATATATACATACATAAATATACGTATATATTTACTATATATAATATATATATTTACAAATGAGATATATTTTAAGGAGTTATTGTCAAGTCATTTGATTTTCTAGCTTCTCCCTTTCAGTTGTTTATCAATAATAATGTTACATAAAACTTGTTAAACAGTGAATTTTATAAAAATAAGATTTCATAGAATCTTATGAAAATTAGTTTTGGAAAATCCAAGAAGATCTACCTAAAGCACAGATGAGAGTGATTTTGCCCATGTACTCAGGCTCCCTCTCCCTCAAATGGGAATGCTTAAACTGTAAGGATCGTGAGCCTGGCAGCCCTTCAGAGCCCTAATGTCCAGATCCCAGTATGTTGGCGTATTTCCTAAGCTCGTAATCACTACAAAACATTTTAAAATTATACCACTGATGGAGAATTTAATGGTTTTGCTTTTGTATTTATTATATAATTTCTACATATTAACTTGTATTCTTTTGGATGGAAGACTGTCCCTTCATTTCTTCTGTCTTTAGTAATGCAACCAGCAAGTAAAGTCAACTGGTCTCACTCAGCTAAGTGCCATCCCACATTATATATTTTTCATGTTTATTTACTTATAACTGAAATACTTATTCTTTTCTTTTGCATTCATCATCTAACTCTAACTCATTTAGTTTTTATAGAAAATACAATTAGATAAATATCCAAAGTCACATTTCACTTTGGTATCTGAGTATCTCTGATGGAGTGTGGAATCATGGACAAAGGCCTTTTCACAAATAACTCCTCCTAAAAGAAGGAAAATTCATATACCTGCAGTTAACCCATAAAAGTAGAAGGAAAAGCCAGGTAGTGGTGTCGCAAATCTTTAATCCTAGCACTATGTGTAGGCAGGAGGCTGTTAGTTCCTTCCTGACTGCTCAGCCCTGAAATGATCACCCAGAAACTGTATTATTTTTGGCCAATAGTTTAAGTGTATTTCTTGCTTACTCTTGTATCCTAAACAAACCCATCTCCATTAATCTGTGCATCACCACAAAGTTGTAGCCTACTTGCAAAATTTTGGTGGGCTCCAGCGAAGGTGTCCGTCCCTGGCGGTAGCTACATGGCTTCTCATTGACTCCGTCTTCTTTCTCTCTATATCTCTTTCAGTCTGGCTTTACTCTGTTAAGCCATTGCTTGAAAGCAGCTTCTTTATTAACCAATGGCAATAAAACACATTCACAGCATGCATCACCTCCCACATCAACTATGGAAATAAATCTCTGTGAGTTCAAGGCCATCCTGGTCTACAGAGTGAGTTCCAGGACAGGCAGGTCTAAACAAAGAAAAACCTGCCTTGAAAAACCAAACTACAAAAGAAAGGACGAAAGGAAGGAAGGAAGGAAGGAAGGAAGGAAGGAAGGAAGAAAAGAAAAGAAAAGAAAAGAAAAGAAAAGAAAAGAAAAGAAAGGAAGGACAGAAGGAAAGCCTCCTTGGGGTCAGTATTGCTTTTCATTGAGGGATCCCCACATCAGACCATTGTGCATGTTCACATAGATGGATGACTATGTTCTCGGAGAGAAATGTCTGGCAGTGTTTT
>CADCXT010004203.1:0-75000 GCA_902806775.1 Microtus agrestis
CATTTATTTATATATATATATTTTTACATCCTGACCGAAGTTTTTCTTCCTTCCACTCCTCCAAGTCCCTACTCCCCATCCCATCCCAGTTTCCCCCTCTGCCATCCACTCCTCCTCTATTTCTGTTCAGAAAGGGGAAGGCTTCCCATGCGTATCAACAAAGCATGGCATGTCAAGTTGCAGTAAAACTAAGTACCTCTCTTGTATTAAGGCTGAGCAAGGCAACCCCATATAAAGAATGGGGTACAAAAAGCATCAGAAAGAGTCTCTACTCCCAATATTAGGAGTTCTACAAGAAGACCAAGATACAAAACTGTCACAAATGTGCAGAGGACCTAGGTCAGTTCTGTTAGGCTCTCTGGTTGTCAGTTAAGTCTCTGTGAGTTCCTATGAACCCATGTTAGTTGATTCTGTGTTTTTTTTTAAATGATGTTCTTGACCCCTCTGACTCCTACAATCCAAGATATCAGAAGATGGAAAGATTTTCCATGCTCATGGATTCGTAGGATTAACATAGTATAAAGATGGTCATCTTACAAAAAACAATCTACAGATTCAATGCAATACCCACTAAAATCCCAACACAATTCTTTACAGAACTTGAAAGAACAATATTCAACTTCTTATGGAAAAACAAAAACCCAAGATAGCTAAAACTATTCTGTACAATAAAAGAAATTCTAGAGGTATCATTCTCTCTGGTCTCAAGCTCTGCTACAGAGCTACAGTAATAAAAACCACATGGTATTGGTATAGAAACAGACAGGTGGATAAATGGAATCAAATCTAAGACCCATATGTAAATACACACACCTATGGACATCTGATTTCTGACAAAGAAAAATTATTATACAATGGACAAAAGAAAGCATCTTCAATAGACTGTGCTGATCTAACTGGATGTGGGCACATAAAAGAAAACAAATAGACCCATATCTATCACCCTGCACAAAACTCAAGTCCAAATGAATCAAAAACCTCAATATAAATCCAGACACACTGAACCTGATAGAAGAGAAAGTAGGAAAGCCTTTGACCACACTGGCATAGGAAACAACTTCCCAGATAAAACACCAATAGTGCAGACACTAAGATTGACAATAAGTGGGACCTCATAAAACTGAAAAGTTTCTGTAAGGCAAAGGGTACTGTTAACAGGTCAAAATGGCAGCTACAGCATGGGAAAAAAATCTTCACCCACCCCACATCAGACAGAGAACTGATCTCTAAAATATACAAAGAACTCAAGAAACTAGATACCCAAAACCCATATAGTCCAATTTAAAAATGAGATACAGATCTAAATAGAGAATTCTCCATAGAAGAATCTCAAATGTCTAAGGAACACTTAAAGAAATGTTCAATATCCTTAGCCATCAAGGAAATGCACATCAAAATTACTCTGAGATACCATCCTACACCTGTCAGAATGGCTAAGATCAAAAACACTGAGGACAGCTTATGTTGGAGAGGATGTAGAGTAAAGGGAACACTTCTCCATTGTTGGTGGGAATGCAAACTTGTACAGCTGCTTTGGAAATCAGTATGGTAGTTTCTCAGAGAGTTAGGAATCAATCTACCTCAAGACCTAGCTATTCTAATCTAAAGAATATACCCAAAAGATCCTCAATCATATCCTAAGGGCACTTGCTCAACTTGTAACTATGTTCATAGAAACTTTATTTGTAGTAGCCAGAACCTGGAAACAACCTAGATGCCCCTCAGCCTAAGAGTGGAGAAGGAAAATGTGGTGTATTTACACAATGGAGTACTACACAGCTGTTAAAAACAGTGACATGAAATTTGTAGGCATATTGATGGAATTAGAAAATATTCTGAGTGAGACAATTTATACACTTAATCAGTCCCTAATTTATGTTTTTTATGTGAATTCTAGAGATTGAACTCTTGTCATCATGGTGGAAATCTCTTTTTCCCACAGTCATCTTACTGATCACAATTTTTCACGAATACATATTATTTTACACAGGGGTTTTCATTTTTGACATTTTTGTGCATGTATTAATGTATGTTGATCATATTCACCCTCTTGCTTTCCTCTCTTGTCCTCCCCCCTTCCCATGACTGCTTCGTTTTCTTCTTCAACGATCTCTTTGGACTATGACAGGATAAATTAAAAGGATAAATAAGTATGCCCCAATATACATGTGCATATGCATGTATACATATGTGTATATATTTAAATGGACAATGATTTCAATTCAGGAAGCAATTCTAGAATAATGAGAAAAATGTAAATGCATTGATTTGAATATATATGTAATTATTATACTACTCATTTTAATTTTAATACGTTTTAAATGGGCACACAGTGACTTAAAGAACAGCAAGTCTTCAAATGAAACAATGGAGGATAACATGACAAGGGCTGATTCACTGTGAAAAGTTCAGGGTGGGTTTTCAACAGGAATAACCAAGTGGTTGTTCTCAGTGCCAGCTACCAACATGTCAGTCCCTCACTAAAGGAATATCTCTCCCTTGTAGCTACATCTTTTATGGGTAGACCAGAGAGTCCCAAGCCTTTTTTTTTTTTTTAAAAGGTTCTTGGTGGTTGAACCTGATTACCCCGATTCTGTCCCAAGAAAAGCTGAGCTGTTTCAGGAAGGCAAGGCCAGTGTGGTGAAAATGCCCACTCAATTCAAGACGCTTTCCAAGGGAAGATGGATTAGGTGGGCGTGAACAGATTTATAATCTTTTCCATTCCGAAGAGGTGATTCAGAGTTCCAAAGGTCCAGGGACCAGCCACCCACAGCTGCTTTCTGGGCATACTTTAACTGGATGCTATGATGGATTGATGGATTACAATCCATAATTGGGTTGGTGGAGAGGGAGGAATCCTGACCCCACCTGCTTGCTCTTTGATAGGACAGAGAACAGAATCCAAAGGAGGAAGGTAAGAGAGGGACGATGGACCTGTTGTTTGTTTTCTTATGCTGACAAAATATTTGCCCAGATCAAGCAGAAGATACAGAGGTCCACTGATTGAGCTCACATAATAGAGAATCTTGGCAACATGGCTAAGCATTTAGACATACAATATATCTAACAAACAAACAAGCATACAACCTCCAAACACGTTAGCTTGTATCTTTTTTGTCTTCCTGCCTTTCATTTGTCTGTCTGAAATCTTCAGGAGATGATCTTAAAGATTTATTATTTTTTTATTTGTGTGGTGTGTGTGTGTGTGTGTGTGTGTGTGTGTGTGAGAGGAGAGAGAGAGGAGAGAGAGAGAGAGAGAGAGAGAGAGAGAGAGGGGGCATAAGTGGTACCTGAAGATACCAGAAGAAGGTGTCAGATGCCCTGAAGCTGCAGTTACAGGTGGTTGTGAGCTGCCCTACATAGGTGCTAGGAATCAAATTTGGGTCCTCAGAAAGAGCAGCAAGTTGTCTTAACCACTAAGCCATCTTTCTAGCCTTGGACTAGGCAGGCTCTCTAAAGGAAGTCTATTATACTAAAAAAAATAATTGAATGTCTAATCATATCATTTGGTTATTTCTTGAGAAAAACTAGGAAAGAGGAAGTTACCCTGTTTTAGAAGACCAGAAGAAATTCACCTGTTTTTATATTGGCTTCCTCCCCGTGTCTTCCTGGGAACCAGGAGGGAGAGTCCACGTGCTGTTATTTGCTGATGTCCGAGGTTTGATATGCTGGTTAATGTGTACCTATAGTAAATAGGATTTTTCCAGTTTATTTACACTCAAAGAATTTCTTGACCGGAAGCAACAACCAAATAACCTTCAAAGCCAAGGACATGCAAATTGGGGGAATTCCTCTTTTTATTTATTTATCTTCTGAGGCAAGGTTTCGCATATGACAGGCTAGCCAAAAATTCACTGCATTGCTTACCTTGAACATCTGATCCTCCAGCCTCCACCTTCTGTGCTGAGATTACAGGTGTGTGCCTGCCATGTCTGACTGTTTCCTTCTCTAGCACTAGAAAAACTAAGCTCCTATCTAACACTCCTTTTTCTAAAAGTTTTTAAAAAATTAAGTGGAATCTTAAAAATTTCTTTTAAAACCTAGGAATGAGTTGGCTGTGCTGGTGCACGCCTTTAATCTCAGCAGAATCAGGTGTATCTCAAAGAGTTTGAAGCCAACCTAGTCTACACAGTGAATTCCAGGCCAGCCAAGGCTACATGGGAGAGAGACCTTGTCTAAATAAATAAATCCTAGGAATGGGGATAAGATGGCTCCTGGGATAAAGACAGCCTGCTCCCTAGCAAGAGTCTCATGCAAGTTGTCTTCTGACCTTCATTGTGCCTTACTTGACCTCTATCCCCAATAAATATATAAATAAATTGAAACAAAGAACCCTAGGAATGGGGTGTTGAGATGGTGTGGCAGGGACGTACGTTTCCTATCAAGCCAGAGGATCTGAGTTCGATCCCTGGGACCCACATGGGGAAAGGAGAGAGAAAACTTCTGTAAATTGACCTCTGGCCTCAATATACATGTCTTGGCACATGTGCACCCCTTACCCCCCAAAATATCTAATAATAATAGCTAGGAATGATTTGAGGTCAAAACAGTTGGGCTGGGGAGATAGGCCATTGGTAGAGTGTTTGCCTAAGGAGAGAGTCTGTTGCTGAAGCTGGACACGGGGCAACCTGAGACTTTGTTTTTGTGTCTGCCTGGGTATATTTACACTCAACCACAGCAACAGCAGTGCAGATGCAAGGTTTAATGCAGATTGCATTAAGTGATTTAAATTGGAAAGGGTTTTTGAGTCATTACACGCTTATCATTCCAGTATTCGGGGAGGCAGGGACAGGAAAATCAGGAGTTCAAGGTCATTCTTTCTACGTAATAAGTTACAGGCCACACAAGGATGGTTGAGACCCTGTTTCAAAAACTAAACAAACAACAAAGTAACCGAAGGGGCTAAGAGTCTGGCTCAGCCGTACTGCTCTGGCCTAACAAGTGCGCAACTCTGGGTTTGAGCCTCAGTGCTGAGAACACGATGCCTTGTTTTAGGCACCTCATGGGTCCTCTGTGAGATTGCCTGCCCTTGAGGTACCTTAGCTGCCAGGTCTTGTCCTGACGTACATCTCCTGCTACAGAAAGAAGCAAGCAGCCAGGCATGGAAGCTCACATCGGTAATACCAGCACCCAGGAAGGAGAAGTCAGAGGGACAGATGTTCAAGGCTATCCTCCACTAGGTAGTGAGTTCAAATCTAGCCTGGGCTACACATGACCTTCTCTCAAAGCTTTCATTTACATGCCAGTGTGTGCCAGCAACAGCTGTGAGAGTGAAACTGACGTCATCTGAGACTTTCCACTTTCTCTTTGATGTTTTCGTCCTGCTCCCGTCTCTTGTTTACTTCCTTGTAATTAACAGTACAGCCAAAACTAACCAAATGCCAACCTTACAAAGGTTTCAAGGCGATCACGGAGTTATAAATTCTTCTAACGTAAGGAGAGGACAAAAGCCCTCCCGAAAACACCGCTAAAACCGGAAGCTAGTGTTGAGGCCGGAGAGATGGGTCAGGGGTGGAGGGCACATTCTGTTCTTGCAGAGGACCAGAGTTCAGTTCCCAGCACCCATGCTGGGCAGCTCACAACCTGCAGTAACTCCAGCTCCAGGGGGTCCATTGCCCTGATTCCCACATACACCTGCACTCTCGTGCACAGACTGTCCCCCCATATACAGAATTTTAAAAATTAATAATACCTCTAAGAAAATAAAAAGAAAATGGAGGCTGGGGTTTCTGACTCAGTGATGGGAGATGCCATGCGTGTCTTCTGTCCTTGCCACACTTTTGTCTACACACTGCTACTCTGGCTTGGAGAGGAAGACTTTATCTTCACCTGTAGGAGGATGGGACAGTAGACATGGCACGCTAAGGTGAAAGCAAACCTGCGCTATGGAAACATTTGAAAAATGTGATGGTTAAGTGGACATGCTGGCTCATGCTTGCCAATACTTCTGAGGTCATGTTAGAAAGATCACTGGGAGATTGAAGCCAGCCTGGGCTACACTACACAGTGAGTTCAGGGCCAGCCTGGGCTACACTACACAGTGAGTTCAGGGCCAGCCTGGGTTACACAGAAAGATCATTTCTCATATAACACAATACGTTAAAAAAAAAAAAGATGGTGGCTAAGTATTGAAGCAGAATTGCAATTAAGTGTCACCGTTTGTCACTTTGTGGTTCAAACTAATTAATTTTTAAATTACATGTTACTTATTTATTGCGCAATACACGTGTGCACATATCCGATGGTGTGTCTGTGGTGATCAAAGAACAGCTTCCAAGGCTTGGTCCTCTCTTTCCACCGTGTGGTCCAGGGGCTGGAAGTAGGTTAGGGTGTAGGACTAGGCGAGCAATCATCCTTGCCCACTGAGTTGCTTCAGCCGCTGAAGCGTACTAATTTGTTTAGGGCTTTGTTTATTTTTATTTAATGTGTATCAATGCTTATTCACATACGGTATATCCGCGGTGCCCTCAGAGGCCAGAGGAGAGTCCTAGATCTCCTGGAACTCTAGTAACAGATCATGTGGGTGCAGGAAAGGAGCCTGGGTCCTCTACAGGAGCAACAGTAGCAGCTCCCTCGGCTGTTGAGCTGTTTCTCCAGCCCGACCCTTCCTACTACTGATATACAGATACCAGAGAACTCCTCTCACGAAAAGCTAAGCCGTGTGGTGATGGGGGCGTACACCTTTAGTCCCAGAATGTGGGAGGCAGAGGAAGATAGACCTCTGTGATTTCCAGGCCAGACTGGTCTACAGAGCGAGTTCCGGAACAGCCAGCACCACACACACACACACACACACACGAACAAAAGTTAAAGTTAACCAATCAGGGAAGAGTCTCCCTGTCTAATGTCGAGCATCGCTATGCAGCCACGGCTACACCGGAGTTTGCTGTGTCCAGGCTGTCCCTGAACTGGGATTTCAGGCTTGGGCCGCCGTACACTGAGAGGCTTTTGCCTTTCCGTTTACTGACCTGGCTTGTATCCTTTTAAAATACTTAGACATTTACACGTGTATGAATTTGTAGCCACAGTGGGCAAGAGTGCTTGACTTGAAAGTGTAGTGCCTTGTCAAGCAGCAATCGTTGATTTCTATCCCTGCCAACGCTCTTCTTGTCAGTCAAGGAACAGACGCCTCTTGAACCAGCGTTGCCATCTAGTGGTCAATACGGAAACTGCAAGGTGTATTTACAATGCACACGGCACGGAAGTCCCACCCCAACTGAGGTGTTGATAGTGCAGGTAGAGTTAGTTTTCTTTAAACATGTGACCTCTGGTAGTTCTAACAGGCGCACTGAATGAGCACACATCTAAGCATATATAGCCAGCACTCACTGGACAAATGAAACTGAAAAAAATGAGTGAACAGGACAGCTAGGGTTGTTACACAGAGAAACCCTGTCTTGAACCCTCACTGCCCCTCCCCTCAAAAAAAAAGAATGAAGAGATGAAGAGGCTAGTGAGCTAGTTAAGCTATTAAGAGCAGTGGCTACTGTTGCAGAGGATCTGGCTGCAGTTCCTAGCCCAGTCCCAGCCATCCGACAGCCTCTTTAGCCTTCGTAGGCACCAGGCACACACTGGGCACAGACATGCATGAAGTCAAAATACCCCACGCATAAAAACAAACATTTAAATAAATGAACGAAGACTCAGAGTTGGGTGAGTATGGAATTGTGTGGATCTGGAAGGAAATGAAGAAGGGGATAAATACAACGTATGAAATACTCAAAGACTTCCGAAAAGGTAGCAATATTTTAATGCTTCATTATTAAAACTTAAAATGATAAAATAGAAAACATCATAGGTTGAAATTACCTTTTAAAAAGCCACTAATGGGGCTGGAGAGATGGCTCAGTGGTTAAGAGCATTGCCTGCTCTTCCAAAGGTCCTGAGTTCAATTCCCGGCAACCACACAATGGCTCACAACCATCTGTAGTGAGGTCTGGTGCCCTCTTCTGGCCTGCAGACATACACACAGACAGAATATTGTATACATAATAAATAAATAATTAAAAAATAAAAAGCCACTAATGATCAACACAGAGGCAGATGCTGGCCACATACACACACACACAAAGACACACACAGTCCTTTTTTCTACTGTTGATTGTCTGGTTCACCACAAGGCAATTTTGTTTCTCCTTATTCATCATTTGTAAATGCTCTCACTAAAACTAGTGAAAGATAAAACTTTAGGAGAAACTGGGCACAGTAAAGCCAGTGTTAGACACTATTTATTTCTGAGACAGGGTCTCACATGTAGCCACGACTGGCCTGGAACTTGCCATCCCACGGCCTCTACTGAATGTGGAGTTATAGACATGGCCCTGGACCATCAAGAGCATCTTTTCAGAATTCTGATACAGGCTAAATGGGGTTTCTAGCTTCCCAAGTGCAGCTGCTTTCTCTCAGCTGTAACTGGAGGTTTCTTATCCCACCTGGTCCCATAGCTGCTTTTAAAATAACCACTCAGAGGCTCAATATTCATTATAATTGTGTGACTGATGGCTCAAGCTTATTATTGGTAGTATCTAGCTTTTATATCTTAATCCATTTCCATTAATCTATGTGTTGCCATGCGACTGTGTTGTCGTCTCATATCATGCTTCTCTGGAGACTGTTAACATCTCCCTTCATTCTGCAGTCTTTCTCCCTGGATTCAGGTTGCCCTTCCTGCCTATATTCTGCCCTGTCATAGACAAAAGCAACTTTATTCATCAACCAATAAAAGCAACACATATTCACAGTGCACAGAAGGACATTCATCATCAGTCAACCACCAACATTTAAATAAAATTAAAGTGATTTCATTTTAATGACATTATTTGATATGCATGTATTTGCTTCTACTTTCTAAAGGAAAGCTCTTGGTTGAGGTGAACTGGAAAGAAATGAACACAAATAATCTGATTGGATGAGAAAGCATACTTTTGAGGCAGGGATGGAAGACTCCTCATATTGGAACACAAAGAAAAATAAAAAATTACCTATGTCGGACTCACATCTCACTAACGTCCAGTTAAGATACTGAACTCCAAGGATACTGGGTTTTCCTCCTGCGCTTCTTCTTCCTCTTGAGGCAGGGTCTCATTGTATAAGCCGGGTAGTCACTGTAAGGACCAGGCTAGCTTTGACCTTGCTGTGAGTCCTCCTGTCTCTGAGTGCTGAGATTACAGGTCAAGACCACCACACACAGCAGTGAGAGAACCTTTTTTCTTTTACGAAATAATTTATTTATTTTTACTCTTCTCTCTCTCTCTCTCTCTCTCTCTCTCTCTCTCTCTCTCTCTCCCTCTTTCTCTCTCTTTTTTAAATTAATTAATTAATTTATTAATTAAAGATTGCTGCCTTGGATGGAGGTGGGTGGTCCTTGGACTTCCCACAGGACAGGGAACCCTGATTCCCCTTTTCTCTCTTGAGGCAAGGCCTCACTATGTAGTTCTTGGCTGGCCTGGAACTTGCCATGTAGACCAGACTGGCCTTGAAGTCACAGAAGTCTGACTGCCTCTGCCTGAGTATAGGCTGGTTTTCCTTCCCTCCAGCCAGCTCTAAAACAACCACACAGAGACTTATTATTAATTATGAAATCTCAGCTGATAGCTTAGGCTTATTACTAACTAGCTCTTACAACTTATATTAAGCTATATTTCTTATCTGCTCCTGCCACTTGTCAGTACCTAGTTTCAGCACGGTATGTTCATCTCCTGCTTCCTATGCATCTGGCTGATGACTCTACCTTCCTTCTCCCCTGTTCTCTCTTTTTGTCCACAAGTCCTGCCCAGCCTCTATCTGCCTAGCCATTTGTCTTTTAGCCCTTTATTAAACCAATTCGAGCAACAAATCTTCACAGTGTTCAAAAGGATTATTCCACAGTGCTGGAATGCTGGAATCTAAGGCGTGTGCCAGCCCACCATGACTGGATGCTCTTTCTTTTCCTTTTCAGAACATATACTAGAGATTCATGATGAGATGCTGAAGTAGAGTCAGATCCCTGCAGTGAATGGAGAAGACAGAGAAGGGATGGCAAAGCCAAGTGAATGCTGGGAAGGGCAGGTCCATGGAGCTATGTGAACAGAAGAGTACCTCAGGCTGAGGAATTCTGGGTCAGTTTCCAAAAAAGAGGTGATAAATGCCAAACTTCATTTTCTGTAAGAGTCCGCCAGAAGAAAGAAGGGAGAGTTTGGTTGTTTTCTCAGAAGTGGAGTCTGGACTGAGGCAGCTCCAGGGGAGGGGGCTTAGGGTGGAACTTCCATCCTAACAGTTACATGGATCTGTCTCTATCTTTGTGTGTCTGTCTCTCTGTCTGTGTCTCTGTGTCTCTGTGTCTGTCTGTCTGTCTGTCTCTCTCTCTCTCTCTCTCTCTCTCTCTCACACACACACACACACACACACAATGGAATTAAACAAACCCTTCCCTGAGTGGTCTTTGGCAGGTGCTTTGTTACAGCATAAAGGGTTAGTACCAAATTCAGCAGCATCCCATACACAAGCAACAGCTCATTTGATACGTTTAAAGCCCTAGGGACTGTGCTGTTATTTTTCAGTTTGTCTCATTTCACATAATCTGAAGAATCTCATCTGTTAAAGATCCCATCTGACAAAACCTCCCAAGCTTGTTCTCAGCTTTAAAACAAATATTTTGATTTACCAAAGAGCTTAAACCAGATAAGAAAATCTGGGGATGTAGGAACGTCCAAAATTATCGCAAAAATGTATCTATTTTTTTAGGCATGCCCCTGACACAAACTGTATACTTTAAAAAGGCAACTTTCTGCTGGCCCTTCAGTTCTAAGGGCACAGAGAGTCCTCAAAATCTGGCATCTTCATAAAAATAGACCCATGGATTAGCAACCAATAACTGGGCCCTCAGTACAGACTCACACATCCTGATTTAAAATTTCTCAAGGTTTTGAGCTCTTCTTGGGCAAAGAGGATAGGGTTCCACTATACAGCCTAGGCTAGCCTGGGACTTGCTATGTAGACCAGGCTGGCCTAAAATTCAGAGATCTGACAGCCTCTGCTTCTTGAGTGCTGGTTTTAAATGTCTGTTCTACCACGCCGGACTTGAACTCTTTGAACTTAATAAAACATACTATATTTAGTTATTCATTTGTGTGGGTGTGTGTGGATGTGGGTGTGACATATGTGCCTTAGCCACACGGGGAACTAGAGGACAACTTCAGGAGTCTTTTCTCTCTGCATACCACGTGGGGTCCAGGGATTGAACTCAGGTCATCAGGCTGGGCAATAAGTGCCCTTACCCGCAGGGCCATCTTCCTGGCCTGAACCCACAGCTTTAGCTGATTATTATGATTCTGAATATTATGTATTAGCCTAAGACAATTTTGTAAGTGATTCCTAACATAAGCACAGATTCCTAACATAAGCACAGATTCATCATTTTACATGGCCTTTGTGGGGAGAGGTTCTAACTTCAATGGGGCTCTGTTGTCTTGCCATCACTGCTGGCTGGGTGTTGATAACACCTCCGGCGCGCTCCACTTAGCATCCAGCTCTCGCGACAATGCAGTAAAGCAGGCATTACCTATCATTAGCCCTACTGTTAAGAAGGGAAACCAAGACATGGAAGGGCTAAAAGCTAGATGAATGATAAATACTTGTATTTAGAATTCAGTGCCAAAGCTCCAAGGAGGGCAGACCCACTCAGAATGTAGATAGAAATAATGCCAAGAGGGTCAATGAACTGGTCCACCTCAGTGAAACCATCAACACAGATGGACAGAGCAGAAGCATGTGCCCTGCAGCCACAGAGATGACTGAGATGGCCATGCTTTACAAATGTGATTTTGAGACTGACAAACAGAATCGTGAGACAGAAATGTCAACGTTTGGTTCTTGCTATAATCAGATAGAATGGGACGAGGCACAGAGAAGGGAGTGACAGGTTCAGTCACGAGAAGTAAGCGGCGAGGCCCCACAGTGTGCCAGGCTTTGTGAGAGGCTTTGGAAGTCAGGTGAACATGGCCTGGCCTTTGCAGAGATTTTGAACAGAGTAGGTGGCACGTCTACAGTATTGAGAGGCTGGAAATCCAAAGAGACTCAACCCAGCCTCCTTCCCTTACCCAGGAGAGCCTCCCAAATGACTTGACAGTTGTGCAAAAAGCATTTCCCTTTACATAATCACACTTGGGAGGCCTACAACCATGACCTGCTTGTTTTTCTTTTCTACCTGGGTTCTGGGGATGGATGGGAGGCCTCTTGCTTGCACGGTGAACACCTTCTACCTTCCTAGTCTGATGGGAGAAGTCTTTAACTGCTCCATTTTACAGTGGGGAGGAGCTGGGGTTGAGCCTTACAGGCCCCTGAGGTCACCTTCTCAGACCTGCCTGCTGATCTATACTGACCCAGAACCTGAAGTCAGGTCTCCTGCACAGGCGGCATTCCTTCCTCCCATCCCTGCTACACACACCCTTTAGTCTCAGCACCAATCTGAGCATTTACAGGGAAGTCACCCTCAGTGATTACTCAAAAAACACGTGTGGAATTGAGACACACCCCAAGCTAGGCTCGTCCACCAGATGGAGGGAACAAACCTGCAGAGGAGCCGAGCACACGGCAAGCATGCAAGCATGCAGCCGGGAGAGACCGGGACCTAAGGGGTGCATACTGCTTCTTCTGACGCTTCCATCCCCAAAGGGAGGCAAGTCCAGATGAATCTGGGCTAATTCTGCAGAAGTGGGACAGAGAATTCAAAGCACACCTTGCCAACTCACGCGAGAGGAACGGCTAGGAAAGGATTTTACTCCAGCCGAGCAGAACTGCAATGCTGGCCTCCGCCCAGCTCAGAAATAAGGTCAGGTATTTCAAATTGTGTCCCAAGGAAAGCCCGGGTGTCACCAGCGATTATCCTCAAAGTCCCCTAGGAAGCATGATGGGGGTGGGGGGCAAGCATGGGCGTGTGTTTCCCTCCGTGTTGGCTTTGATCTGCTCCTTCCCTCTTGGCTTCTGTGTACAGGATTTACTCCATGTCCTGTAACTAACAGGCTATGCAGGGTCATCTAAAATCCCCCTTCTCTACAGCAATAAATCTTGGTCTGTATTGCTCCTGCATAGTGCACACTTCTTGGGGGAGGGCAAGCCAACACACTTGCTGCTTTTAAGGAGGCAGCCAATTATGGATTTTTACAATTAGGATTCTGAAACATGACACTTGAGACAGGCCTATGCCCATCTAGAGACCCCTAGGGCTTAGTCTAGATATGAACAATGCCTACAGAGTGCCCTGCAAAAAAAGAACTATGCTGACCAGAGTCTTAGTGATTGTCAGCTAGCTCTTGACGGCATTTTCTGAATATTGGAAGGTTTGGTATGTCACAGGATGACAACAAAGAGTTGAAGGTATCAAAGAACTCCTCCACTGACTCAGTGGGGCCTGGTTCTATTCTGGCTGTGTTAAACTCTGTCTTTGTAGGGTTTTATTGCTGTGAATAGAGGCATGGCCATGGAAATGTTTTAAAGGAAAACATTTAATTGGGGCTGGCTTACAGGTGCAGAGGTTTAGTCCATTATCATCACAGAGGGAAGCATGGTGGCATGCAGGCAGATGTGGTGCTGGAGAAGGAGCTGAGAGTTCTACATCAGGATCAGCAGGCAGCAGGAACAGAGAGTAACACTGGGCCTGGCTTAGGTTTATGAAACCCCAAAGCCAATCTTCAATGACATACTTCCTCCAAAAGGTGACACCTACCAGCAATGCCACTCCCTGTGAGCCTAGAGGGGGGCATTTCCGTTCAAACCACCCTGAACTCTAAGGATTACCAGGGTCTGCCCTGCTTGTACTCCAACCAGTAGAAATAGGGCCCACACAGCCTCAGAGCAGAGAGGCAGAACAAACTTCCCTGGGCATAATAGAGCTGAGAGGATATTGGTTATAGACACAGAGAAGAAAACAGCAGGTATGACTCCCTGATACTGAAAACTCATATGGGAGAAGTGCTGACCTCACAAGCCTGCTGGGAACTAGGGAACAACTCAGTGACAACAACATCCTTGCAGAGATGTAAAAGAGGCAACTTCCATCCAGTGAGGATTTCGATTTTCACCTGGACACCACTCAGGATGAGGGTCCCGTTGCCCCTACCTCGTTCCTCTTTGAAATTCAGCATTGGACCTTTCTGGATCCTGGCTGTCCCTGATACAGGAAATGCACTGGGTGCCCACTATCCTTGACTGAGCCTGGGGATAACATATGTCACTGGTGGAGCAACAACAACAATCACAACACCTGTAAGCCTGGGGCCTTCATGACCCTGGTATGATTCACTGCAATATTAACTACTGATCTTTTGTTGAGTATAGTTGTCATACTTGACACAAACCTAGAGTAACCTGAGACTCGCAACTGAAGAACTGTGGGCATGTCTGTGGGACATTTCATAATTGGCAATTGATGTAGGGAGGCCCATCCCACTGTGTGTTGTGACAATTCTAGGTAAGTGTAGGCCTAGGCTGTTGCAGGAGACTGCTTGTTTTCTGGCCTTCTAGCAGCTCAGACCCGAAATAACCACACAGAAACTATATTAATTAAATTACTGCTTGGCCTATTAACTCTAGTTTCTTTTTGGCTAGCTCTTACATATTAATTTAACCCATTTCCATTAATCTGCGTATCGCTACAAGGCTGTAGCTTATCAGGTAAATGTGCAGCAGGGCTGCATGGCTTCTCCTTGACCCCACCTTCTTTCTCCCAGCATTCAGCTTAGTTTTCCCTGCCTAGCTAAGTTCTGTTCTGCGCAGGCCAAAGACAGATTCTTTATTAACTAATGGTATTCACAGCATACAGAGGGAAATCCCACATCACCTCCCCTTTTCTTTTTCAGGAGGTTCCATTTATTGTGTTGCTACTGGTGCTACATTTAGGAAGTGGTCTCCTGTGTCGATGTGTTTAAGGCTACTTCCTACTTTCTCTTTTATCAGGTTCAGTGTAATTGGATTTATGTTGAGGTCTTTTGTCCGCTTGGACTTGAGTTTCATGCATGGCGATAGATATGGACCTATTTGCCTTCTTCTGCATATTATATAATATATTATTTATTTGTCTCTGTGTGTGTGTGAGAGAGAGAGGGAGGGAGAGAGGGAGGGAGAGAAAGATAGATAGATAGATAGATAGATAGATAGATAGATAGATAGATAGATAGATAGATAGGAAGGAGACGTCAGTGAAGGTGCCCATTGAGCCAGGAAGAGGGCATTGGGTCCCCTGGAACTGTAGTTTCAGGCAATTGTGAGCTGGTGTGAGTGCTGGGAACTGAACTCCAGTCCTCTGGAAGAGCAGAAAACTGTCTCTCTTAACTGCTGAGCCATCACTTCAGCCACTCCCCACTTTCAACTTTAATTTTAATTATGTATGTGTGTTTCTTTATTCATTTTTGTGTGTGAACTTTAATGCAGTTGCTTGTGGAGGCCAGAGGCATTAAATCCCCTGCAGCTAGAGTTACAGATGGTTGTGAACCGCTTGAGGAGGGGGCTGCTGGGAATAGAACTCAGGCCCTTTTGTAAGAGTCATCTCTCTACCCACCCCACCCCTTTTCATAAATGTTTACTTTTGCTAGGGCAGTGGTGGCACACACCTTTACTCCCAGCACTTGGGAGGCAGAGGCAGGCGGATCTCTGAGTTCGAGGCCAGCCTGATCTATAGTGCCAGTACTAGAATAGCCAGGGAAACCCTGTCTCAAAAGAAAAAGTTTACTTTTATTATATTTTACTCTCAATCTGATTGATTGTTTGACTGATTGATTGATTGATTGATTGATACAGGGTGTTGTAAGCACCTGCGCTTACTTACCAAGCCAAGGTCACCTGATACGGCTACAAGGAATGAAATCAGGGTGTAGGGGCCACAGCACAACCAAGGCTGAGACAATTTTATTGAGAGCAATCAGACTTTTATACCTTTATCCAAAACAGAATATAATGGCAATTTCTAAGATCAATACAGTTGTAGCTGCCAGGATACAATGGAAATCTGCAAGTCATATAGGGTACTGTTAACTACCAATAGCTCTTTGGAGGGGCGGGGCCCCATGAGTCCCTCCTTGCTCTGTGCCAGGGCATTGCAAGTCCAACCTTGTAAACACCGTGTTCAGATAATGCAGATGATGTGAGTTCAAGAGCACACTGGCTGCGTGGTACCCAGGAGTCAGTATTCCTCAGTACATCCCACCCTTCCTCTGCCCCTGCTTTCATAACACTCCTGAGCCTTGGAGGGATGATGTGGATGTCCAGTTTATAGCCGCTCATTTAACAGTCATGTAGTCTCAGTACTTGGACCAGTGTTGAGTCTGGCAGCTATTGCAAAAAGAAGCTTCTTTGAGCAAAGCTAGCAGGCATTGGTGTGGCTTCTTCTTTTCCACACTTCTTCATCAGTCAAATGAGAAGCTTCTCGTCCACCATCTTTACCTGGAAGTCTCCACGTACCTTTTATTTATTTATATTTCCACATACCTTTTAAATATAGCATTTGTGATGCAAACTGGGCATAGTGGTTTATGAATATAATCACAGCTTGCAGGAGGCTGAAGTAGGAGAGCCATGGTTGGATATGTAGTGAGACCTCATTTTATTTTTTTTCTTTTTCAAAAAATTTACAAAATGATTTGCTCATTTGTTTGCTTGTTCTTTGAAACAGGGTCTTACTGTGTCTCACTCTTTAGCTCTGGCAGTGAACTGGCAGAAAGTTGTTGTGAAGATCAGGCTAGCCTGAAACTCACAAAGATCTGTCTGCATCTGCCTTCTGAGTGCTGAGGTGTGTGTAACATATATGTATAATATCCACAGAGACCAGAAGAGGGTATCGGATCCCTCAGAAGTGTAATTGTGGAGTTACAGATAGTTTTTTAGTTGCCATGTGGGCGCTGGATGGAAACCAGGTCCTCTGGAAGAGCTCCCAGTGCGTCCAACTGCTAAGCCATTTGTCTTGTCTAAGGCTTTTTTCTTTTGTTTTAAAGGAAAACATCAAACAACCAAACAAACAAAGCCAAGCAGTGACACCATTACTTTCAGATCATTCTTCACCTTTGTGAAGGAATATGCCTGGGTGTAGTACATGTGTCCATGTTTGTTTGTGTGTACACATATATGTATGCATTAATGTGTGGTAGTAGGCACAAACACTCATTGTTGTGTGTGTGTGTGTGTGTGTGTGTGTGTGTGTAGCCAGAGAACAACTTTCAGGAGTTGATTTTCTCCTTCCACCTTGGTGAGACAAGCTAGCTCTTGTTTTTACCATGGGCTATTTGCCTAGCTCTACCACTCCCCCATCCTTCGACTCCCTATAAAGAAGTGTTGGGATTATAAAACATCTCCATTGCTTGTGGCTTTATTTTAGGGACACCAAACCCCAGGGATCTTCCTTTCTCTACCCCTCTAGTGCTGGTGCTGTATATGCTGCAGCTTTGTGGGGCTGGGGACCTGATCTCGGGTCAATGCTAGCACAGTTCAGTTCTTTACTGACTGAGCCATTTCCCTACATCTAAACATACATGCTTTTCTCGTGAATATAAACCCAGGGCTAGATGTGCAGTGCAATTGCTAGAGCACTTGCCCACCACACACAGGTTTCTGGGGTTGATATTTAGCACTATCTAAATGGGGCATAGTCTATAACTACAAGTCTTTAATCCTAGCACTCAATAAGGGAGACAGGAAGACCAGAAATTCAAGGTTTTTCTTGACTACATAGTGAGTTCAAGGTCAGTCTGGGAGACATGAGTCTCATCTAAATATATATATATATTTAATTCATTCGATTACACCACCTAAACTCCTAAGTTTCACTTGAGATTTTTCTTGTCCAGAGCTTTATTAATGCCACTGAACCCACAGAGGGATGCACAACCCCAGAAATATGACTACACCCAAAAGGTCAGTGGTTTCCTTGGTCACCGATGCTGAAGTTAAAAATAAATAAAAAAAAAACGATAAACAGTTAATGCTGTTTTATATTATACAAGTTTTTTCAAGAGATTTTTTTTTAAAGTTGGGCACAGTGGCTCTCTTAGTGTTTCTGTTGCTGTGATAAAACACCATGACCAAAAGAAATTTGGGAGGAAAGAGTTTATTTCAGCTTCTATTTTATAGTCCACCATGTGGAACATCTGGGTAGGTGCCTGGAGGCAGCAGCCTGGAGGCAAGAACTGAAGCAAAAGTCCTGGAGGGAGGGATGCTGCTTCCTGGCTTGCTCAGCCTGCTTTCTCATAAATCGCAGGACTGCTTGCCCAGGGAGTGGTCACCCACTGGAGGCTGAGCCCCCCCACATCAATCACTAACCAAGAAAACACCGTACAGGTTTGCCAGTGGCTGATCTTATGAAGGCATTTTCCCAGGTGAGAGTCCCTTTTCCCAGATGACTTCAGCTTGTGCCAAATTGACATAAAACTAGCTAACACAGCGAGTGCTTCATGCTCGGGGTCCCAGCACGTGGGAAGCAGAGTGACAAGTTCAATACCAGATTCGGAGCCATCCACGGACAACATAGCAGGACCCTGACCCGAAAATTTGGAGGGAGGGAGGGAGGGAGGGAGGGAGGGAGGGAGGGAGGGAGAGAGAGAGAGAGAGAGAGAGAGAGAGAGAGAGAGAGAGAGAGAGAGAGAGAGAGAGAGAATGTATTTTTTTAAAACTTACCTTGGAAAACATGTTTTAATCCGAATTCCAAGCAAATAGATCTATTTAAAAATCTGTAGCAAACATCTAGAAATAGCACACAAGACAGGCTGCTGCTAAGGCGTCTTGAGATCATTCAGTCTGTTGTTTCTGTCCTCAGTTTCGCAGTCATTAACATTTCAGCAACAGAAGTTTCTTCCACTTTCCTATCTCCCTCTGTAGTTTTCAAGTCTCTCTTCCTTATGATTTATTCATACTGACTGTGTTTTCCCAACACCACGAGGCTAACACCGATGCGCCGAAACCTTCCTGGACTCCACCACGCCAGTCATTTTCCCTGCGTTCACTCTCTGCTGTCTCCTCAGCAGTTCCCAAGAGACAGACAGTCCACCGCGCACTCTGAGTCACCACACTTTCCTGCCATCTCATCTTGGAATGATGTAGGACTTGATTTCAAAAAAGCAGAAAGTAGTAGAGAGGCTGGCACGGTGGCACCGTGGGTAAGAATAATCACTGTGGAAGCAAAGAACTGAGCTCATTTGATTGCAAATCCCCATTCTCACATGGAAGCTGAGTGCGTGTCACCTTATTCGCCTGTAACCCTGACACTGGGGGATGAATGGACACAGGCCGATCCCAGGAGCTCTGCTAGACAAGACCTTGTCACAAAAATAAGGTAGGCTGTGATAGAGGAAGACAAGAAGAGTCCTTCTGTGGCCACTGCAAGTGTGTGTACACACTTGCACACACACACACATGCACTGCACAAGATTTTTAAAGAAAAGAGAGATACTCATCTATACTGTGATTTGAAACCATTAAAAATTAGGTATATAGGCTTAACAATAGGACATTCATAAAATTTCTATGATTTGTTTATTTTTAGATTCACATATCAAGTGTATCTGCCAGCATGTACGTACCCATGTGTACTGCTGGCATGGTTAGTGTCCTGGGCGAACAGAAAAAGACATCAGATCCCCCTAGAACTACAGTTACAGACGGCTGTGAGCTGCCATGTGGGTGCTGGGTACTAAACCCTGGCCCTCTGCAAGAGCAGCTAGTGCTCTTAATCAATGAGTCACTCCTGCAGCTCCCAAATTTATGCATTTTAAAATAGTCTCAAGGGCTGGGGAGATGGTTTTATGAGTAAAACCTCCTGTGACCACCCTGAAGATCTGAGCTTGAAGCCTGGGTCCACCACAGTGGAGGGGATGACTGACTCCTACCAATGGTCAGCACACCTCTGTTGAAATAGGAGCGGCGGGGCTGCATCCCCAACACCCTGGCCACCTACACAGCTAGCTTTACCGGAAATAATTACACGGACACTGTATTCTTTTAAGCACTGCTTGGCCCATTTCTATCATGACTCTTCTAGGCTAACTCTCGCACCTGGACTAGCCCATTTCTAATAATCTGTGTAAGCACCCCAAGGTGCGCTTACCCGGGAGATTCTAGCCTACATCCATCTTGGGTCGGAGCTTTATCCCTCTGCCCCAGAGAGTAGAGCTATCCCGTCTGCCCGCTAGACAGGAGCATGGTGTCTCTCTCTGAGGCGTCTGGCTCTGAGCGGAGCTGTATGCTTTCTGACCTCACTTCCTCTTCTTCTCAGAATTTTGTTCTGTTTACTCCACCCACCTATGTTCCTACCTATCAGGGCCAAGGCAGTTTATTTAACCAATGAAATCAACAGATTGATATATAACACTCCCACATCACACCTCCACATGTGCCATGGGATATTCACACTCACATCTACATAATAAACATGAAAAATGTCATAAATATATATTAGCAATCTCAGAACAAGCCTTTGATGCTTTCTTGCCTGCATTTTACACAGAAGGTAACATCTATGAGACAATTATGGATTTTCCCCCAAATCATATCTGTCTTCTACAATATTTTTTTAAAAATTTATTTACTTATTTTATGTATATTTGTGTGTGTGTTTGAGTTTACGGACACCGTGTGCATAAAACTAGAGGTACAGATAATTGTGAGCTACCATGTGGGTGCAGGGCTTCTGTGAGAGCAGTCTGTGCTGTCAGCCGCTGAACCGACTATCCAACACTACTGTCAGATCCCTTAGTTCAAACGCCTTGAGGTGAGGGTTGGGGTGATCTGTCTCTGAGGCCTGTACCTAGAAATTACGTTAGCTCTTAAAACTTCTAAAATGGTAGGCTTGGTTTTGGTTTACAAATTCCTTTAACATTCCACATAAAAATATTTCTCCTAGATATCCATCAGTGTAGCTATAGGATAAGTCCAGTTCAGGCACCCTCTCCTCTGCTGCCCAAGGACCAAGCTGGGGACATCTCCTTGAACACCTGGGAACCCCAAGCAATTTATTCTCCTTTGGGTGGGGATAAATTAAACCACTTCAAGTCTGTATGTGGAGAGGCCCACCTGCTTGCCATGCAGCTCTGCCCAGAGTAAACATGAGCTGGAGAAATAGGAGAGAAGGGAAGTGGAGCGATTCATGTGCCGTGGAGAGAGGACTGGAGATGTGGCAACAGTGAGAAGCAGGCTGATGCGAGTGGCCTGTGCTGCCACTTGGGGCCACGTGCTGTACAGGGCCTGTGCTGCCACTGTGAACCGTGTCTGGGTATGTGGCCCCATGGGGTCTGTGTTGACATCTGTGGCCCATGCTATCACCAAAAGCCATGTGGACGCCTGTGGTCTGTACTGCTGCCTAAAACCCTTGCTGGTCCCGGGAGAGCTGGTCCCACCCATCACTGGTGTGTAGGGTGTGTCCTGTCAGAGGCCTGGGCTGACCACTCAGTGACCACTCAGGCCCACCTCCTAGGTTTTGAGTTGGCCTACTCCAACGTCTGCCCCATCTATGGCCTGTTGGAGCACGTGAAGGAACTGGTCCTGTGGAACCATAGCCACAGGACCTCATGACTCTGGACAGCAGCGGGATGGCTGACAGGAGTTTCAGTGAGGGTCCAGTGTTGATGGTGTAACAGAAGTCAGAGTCTTTTAACCAGACTAACAATTCATTCCAAGGAACTTTTGCAAGGAAAGCTATTTGGACAAAAGTGTCTACTGTGTAACTCACCGAAGCTCCCAACACTGCTATAATGAATGAGTATGGAGAGGCAGGCAAGATGGAAGATTGAAGTGGGTTATTTTTATTTTTGAGGAGGTTGAGGCTACAAGTGTTGAGGGCAGATATGAAAGAACTAGGAAATAGGTGGGATTGGGGTGGACAATGTGAAATTCCCAAAAACATCAATTAAAAAATGATAGTTCAAAAAAAGTTTGTCTCAAAAAACCAAATTAAAAAAAGTTTATATATGTGGCCTTTTCCTGAACTTTAAATTCACAGCAAAAAGCAAAATGGTATTTCACTAGTGTGTTAAAAGGTCAGACTTAAGTATTCTGGATTTCTAGGGACATGGAGAAGGCACAGAAGACAAAAGAGCCTGGTTGGATTTTATGCTGAAAGAGACCCAGGGGACTTGGGGTGCTCTAGCAGTCAAGTGCACAGTTTCAGTCTCGTGGTGAACTTTGAGCGAACACTGCAAGGTAGACAAGCCTGGGAGCAAAAGAGCCTGTCACCTCACACTTGAGTTATTAACTTCCTTCGCTAGTCTGCTTGGATGTATACAGTCTTTAGTGTTCATGGATTCTCTACAGGCAGGTTTGCTAACCTGATAACATCTCTTTGTAAGCCCCCAGTCAGCACTCATGGTGCTTTTGAAGTTATCTGCACACTTACATACAGTGGTGGTAAAATGTGTGTATCTGGCAACTTGTGTTGTATAGAGGGCAGAGAGGCCTTGTGTACACAGATAAGCACTGGGGAAGTCAGGAAAGTTAAACACACAGCTTACCTTTTCGGAGGAAGGAGGTGCACAGCTGCTCTTCCTGGAATGCTAAAAATGATGCAGTTTTATAGCCTGGTGAGCCTATGCTGTCTGGTGAGACGGCTCTGCCCGTATCCCCCAGACTTCATCCTAGACAATATCCTTTCTCCTTAAACAACATCCTTTCCCCCCAAACCCTTGAGCATTACTTTTAGGTCATAAAACTCATCCTTATGAGTAATGTCCCTTGTGATTTACAGCAGTCTAAGTGGCTTCTGTGTTACCTCAGGAGCAGGCCAATCCTGACACCTCAAGCATTGTGTTCACCTCACTCGTTCTCCCTAGACCCTTCTCTTGAGACTTGTCTCTAAGCCAACAAGAAACCATCTTAACGATGAAGCCATATGTATTCGCTAAGAGCTACAATGTAAATATGTCTTAAGCTTTGTTGCACTCATGGTGCTGAGTTCATTGCTACCTGAATACTTTTTCCAAAATAGTACTGTGCTTAAATATGGCTAAAGTAAAACTATCCAGGCCAGACTCTAGCAGTCCTGGTTCAGCACTGGTTACAATAAAATTGGGCAGGGCTGAGTTTCATTCTTGCCTCACCCGTGTCTGTTGTCCCTGCCTGCTGTGAAGCCTGACCGAACTGCCACAGTACTGCCTACCTAAGGAGGAGCAGAGTGTGCTTGCCTTCTTCTAACTAGTATGCTAGAAACAGAAAATCCTTTCCTGATCTGTTTACTATCACATTTTTTAAAGATTTTTTTCCTTTTTGTTGGTAGATTTGCCCTTTATGATGTTCCTAGTGGACCCTCAAGAGATAGGAATGCTTGCTGATCTTCTCGAAGACAGAGCCTATGTTCAGCATTTTACGTGGGATGGCTTACAAGCACCCATAACTTCAACTCCAGGGGATCTGATGCCCTCTTCTGGCCTCTGAGGGCAGTGCACTCATGTACACATACCCATACATATGAACATGTACGCATACAGTCATAACATAATTAAAAATAAATCTTTTTAGTTGGGTATAGTAGTGTACACATTTAATCCTAGCACTTGGGAGACAGAGTTGTGTGAATCTCTGTGAATTTGAGGCCAATCTGGTCTATATAATGAGTTCCAGGTCAACCAGAGCTTGGCAGTGAGAACCTGTCTCATAAATAAATAAATCGCTTATTTTTAAAATTTAATTTATTTTTATGTGCATTGGCGTTTGCCTGCACGTTTGCTTGTGTGAGGGTGTTAGATCTTGGAATACAGACAGTTGTTATCTGCCATGCAGGTTCAGAGAATTGAACCCGGGTTCTCTAGAGGTGCAGTCTGTGCTCTTAATTGCTGAGCCATCTCTCCAGCCCCTAAATAATTTATTTTTTTAAAAAATGTTCTTAAACATGCAGAAATAGTGGTATGAATTTGACAAAATGTGTGTTAATTATTTTTATCCTTTTTTTTGTGAGGAAATAAACAGGTTAAAAGTAGTGACCATAGTGGGGAAGGATTCACGTAGCTGCTGCATATGATCTCAGTGCACAAATCTCTCACTCATTTATTTACTTCCTTACTTGATATGATGTGTTTGCCTCTCCTTTAAAACACAATGCAGCACATGGCAGATAAAGGGGACAATCTCGTCCTCTTATTATTCCCTTCCTCAGAGACAATGGCCGTCACAAAAGTGTTTTGAGCAAGCTTTAGCCTGCACTTCATACATTCTCACCTGAGGACTAGCTCTGATGGCATTCTATTGATTCTTGTCATTTGCATCCTTTGCCTTGGGCATGCGCATAAGCAGGTTCACCAAGTTTGGTGGCACACACTTGCTATGCCAGCACGTGGAGAGCAGAGGCAGGAGGATCACGATAGCTCAAGGCCAGCTTAGCCTACATAGTAAGTTCTAAGCTAGCCAGGGCTACAAGAGGAGCCCCTGTCTCAAAAGCAATCACTCAAATAGTTTCATTTCTTTTAGTGACTCCAGTATCTCATCATGTGAACGCTGTCATATGTATTATGCACCCCCTGCTGGCGGCACTCACAGTTACTTTATTGCTATTTTAAGCAGAGCTGGAATGAGCATCTCTGAATATTTTCTTCTTGTGTGCACATGCAAAAATTTTTCTTTAAGCACATATGCCTAAAACTGGAACTGCTAGATCAGCAAATGAGCATATTTAGTTGTATGAAATAGTTTCCAACTGGCTTTCAAACACTTTATATTCTTGCACACAATCTGTGAGAACTCAGAAAAAAAGCCTGAAAAATGTTTGTGTTAGACTCTTTGGCGATGTCTATTTGAGCAGCCTGAGGCTGAAAACCCCCAGGATCCTTTTCGGTCCAGTGGCTTCTAGTTTTTGCCATGTGATCTAAGATCTAGGTAGCCACTAAAACTCTGCCCCTCACTGTGTGCGTGTGCATGTGTGTCTCGATCACGAGAGGGGGGGGAAATAAAACTCACATGTGCTAGGCAAGTACTCTTCTACTGAGTCATCTCCAGTGATTAAACTGAATTAAATAATTTTGGAGACAGAGTCTTCCTTGTAGCTCAGGCTTTCCTACAATTTGTTGCCTAGCATAGGTTGGCCTTGAACCCACAGTGATCCCCTGCTTCAGCTTCCCAAGGGTGGAAATTATAGGCATGTGTCACCACGTCTGACTTACAATTGTGTTTTCAATACTCCTTCAGACATGGAAAGTGTTCATGACATAGTATTAAACGCACAAGGGCCACGAAGACACCCAGCTTTGATAGCGCGTCTGCAGCCAGGCTGGGTGGGAGGCAGAATGAGAGCAGCCACAATGGCTTCCCTCAGTCTTGCTTCTCCTTTCCCCATTCTTGTGTTTTCTAAACTTGCTCAGAGGATGATTTTTCTACAATCAAAGAAAAACCAATTAAGTGGTAAATAATGATAAATAAATAATGCCGGGCGATGGTGGCGCACGCCTTTAATCCCAGCACTCGGGAGGCAGAGGCAGGCGGATCTCTGTGAGTTCGAGACCAGCATGGTCTACAGAGCTAGTTCCAGGACAGGCTCCAAAGCTACAGAGAAACCCTGTCTCGAAAAAACCAAAATAAATAAATAAATAAAATAAAAGATAAATAAATAAGTCCTAGTCCTTTATCGTTTTGTTGCTTTTCTGAAACAGGGTCTCACTGTGTAGCCCTGGGGACCCTGGAACTCGCTCTGTAGACCAGACTGGCTTTGAACTTGCGAAGATCCAACTGCCTCTGCTTCCTGAGTGCTGGGATCTAAAGGTGTGTGCCACCACAACTGCCCACTCCTACTCTTTATTAAAACCTCCAATTCCCAAGATTCAAATGAAGGATTGTTTTCTTAAATTAATTTTTAATTAAAGAATTTATATGTATCTGTGTGTGCCTGTGTGGAGGTATGTTCATATCTGAGTGTCATATCATTCTGGCCTTGGGAGGCCAGAAGAGACCACTGGATCCCCTGGAGCTGGAGTTGCAGGCTCTGGGAGCCGTCTGATGTAGGCTGGAGCTAAAGTCCTTTGCAAGAGCAGTATGTGCTCTTAACTGCAGAGCCAGCTCCCCAGTTCATCCTAGCGATGACCAATTCCATTGCTTACTTCTAAAAGAGCCTACCCTCCAGAGATGACCCCTTGGCACGCATTTGCTTGCTGTTAGCACGTCATCCTCTTGCTTTTTTTTTCTCCTATCACCGAATTACAAAGGAGCCTCAAGTACTTACCTTAATCCTACAATACTCTTCAAGGTGGAGTACCATTCTTGTAACCTCAGACCTGTTTTCCAGGCTATTGTGAGGAGGTGGAAGAGGCCAAACTGAGGGGGGCGTGGTAGCAGGAGTAAGGCGTGGCCTGTGAAATATCAGAGAAGAGAAACAGAGCTGCAGTTCCCAGCATTTGGGAGGAAACTGCTAACAGGACTAGGCTTTCCGCAACTAAGCACCGTAAACGGGTGCATGGTGTAGAGAGAACTCAGTTGTGCTATCTGCAGAAATATTGAGCAGTGTGACTATGTATGCAAATTTAAGATCCAAAGGGTAGGATCTTCTCAGACAAGCAAGGGAATGATTACAGGACTACCAGTAGTCAGGCAGGGTTAAATGGGAGAAGGTATAGAGATCACATGGCTCGGCTCTCTCTTCAGATTCTACATTCCAACTAATCTTCAAGATAGCACCGATGAGCCTTTCTTTTGGATGCAGGGTCTCATGTAACCTGACCTGGACTTGAACACGCTATATAGCCAAGGAGAACCCTGAGCTCTTGATCTTCCTGCCTCCACCTCTTGGTTTATGGGATTACGACATACACTGTCATGATTGGTTTAGGACAAATGAAAGCATGTGTGTGCATTGTGTGTTATACATATGTATATAAATGTTCAAATTTGTATAGCTCCATGTGCATGTGCTCACATGTGTGTGTTGTACATGTGTATATAAATGTTTGAATTTGTGGAGCTACATATGCCATGTGTGTGTGTTGTACATGTGTATATAAATGTTTGAATTTGTGTAGGCGCATGTGCTCATGTGTGTGTGTTGTACATGTGTATACAAATGTTTGGATTTGTGTAGCTGTATGTGCTCACGTGTGTGTGTTTTACATGTGTGTATAAGTGTTTGAATTTATGTAGGTACACACATGTGTGTTTTACATGTGTGTATATATGTTTGGATTTGTATAGGTGCATGTGCTCACATGTGTGTGTGTGCTTTATCTATGTGTATAAATGTTTGGATTTGTGTAGGTGCATGTGTTCACGTGTGTGTTGTACTTGTGTGTATAAGTGTTTGGATTTGTGTAGGTACATATGCTCACATGTGTGTGTTGTACACACATGTATAAATGTTTGGATTTGTGTAGGTGCATGTGCTCACGTGTATGTGTGAGTGTGTGTGTGTGTGAGAGAGAGAGTATGTGTGTGAGTGTAGGTTTCTGAGGTAGACATAAAGAGTCTTCCTCAGTAACTTCCCACCTTATTCACTGAGGTCTCTTAGTTGCACCCAGAACTTGGAAAGATGGGTAATCTAGGCAGCCTGTCCTGGGGATCCTCTGTCTCCATTACTTTCTCAGGCTGGAATTACAGGTGGCAGGCATGCTTGTTTGGCATTTACATAGGCTTGGGGGATCCAGATAGGAGTTCTCACACTTATGGGACAAGTTTTATTTCCACTGACCTGTCTTCCCAGACCAAGACCAATAAACTATTGACAACATCTAAGAATCTAAGGCAAGAGAAGCCTTTCAAGTTGGCATTCTACCATGGGAGTCACCAGAAAGGAAAAAAAGCCATTATATTTCCTGCTGTTCTATTGGAAGACTACGCTATGGTTAGCCTTTTAATATCTGTCGTGTAAACAAAACCAAGAAAAGGCTGGGAGGGAGGCGTGGGAGAAAGGCACTGTGTCTCAGTAAATCTGCTGAGCAGATAGACCAAGCTCTGCCTCCTTGCTGCCTGGCAGCAACCATCAGGTGACAGGAGATGGGTGGACGGGAGTACAGATTGGAGCTATGAAAGACGCAGCATTGGCAGCGATTCCCAGTGCTGCCAGCAACAGGGGTGCCACAGGGCTCCCTGCCCCACCTGACTACGTGCAAGGCCAAGTAAGAGTATGTCATCATCAGGATTCATGTTTGCTGTGATGTCCTCAAATGCCCATTCCCTCAGGGCCCAGATGCTACTACTGAATTTTTACTGTGTTGAAAGAATCCATAAATGCATGCTTTGATGTTATACTCAGTGACCTATCCCATAAAGCTATCAGAAGACACCTGACACCCAAGGGATCTCTGAAGTCCGCAAGCACAGGAAGTTCATGGGCTGACCCCTGTGGGTCACAAGTTCCACCTTCTTATTGATGGTTGTCATCATGAAGCTTGGGGAAGGACGGTATTCTCTAGTTCTCCAGTTACTGAAAGCAGAGGCAATGTGTGTAAAATTCCTATCCAATAGGCAACTTAGGACAGTCATGTCTGCTTAAGGTGTTAGCTGCCTGCCCAAACTAGTCTGCAGGGGCTGGGGAGACAACTCAGTGGTGAAGAGTGCTGGCTGTACTTCCAGAGGACCTGTGTTCAGTTCCCACCACCCACATGACGGTACAATCTTCTGTAACTCTAGTTCCAGAGGATCCCGTGCCCTTTCCTGACCTGCCAGGGCACTGCACACACAAGGTGCACAGACACACAGGCAGTCAAAATACTCACACACATAAAAAGAATCTTAAAAAAACCAAACAACTCAAAATCTGGTCAAGAGTTTATTTCATGCATGCTTTGTGGAACTATAGTAGTTAAAGTACAATAATGTTTGAGGACCACGATGGTATGCCTTACGTTTAATAGATTAATGTGTGGTCTTTGTGTTGTCTTGTTGGGAAGTTACAAGTACAGTGTGTGTAACATGCTATGTAGCATCAAAGGTGTCAAAGAAAGTCTTTGAATGAAAGATTTTTTTTAAAGATTTATTTATTTATTATCTATACAACATTCCTTCCATGTATGCTTGCATGCCAGAAGAGGGCACCAGATCTCATTATAGATGGCTGTGAGCCACCATGTGGTTGCTGGGAATTGAACTCAGGACCTCTGGAAGAGCAGCTAGTGCTCTTAACCACTGAGCCATCTCTCCAGCTCAAGAAAGATTTTTTTTTTAAATCAAGGCCTGGTTCATATCTAGTGTTGGGTCAATAGACAAAAGCAGAAGCGAAAAACAGACAAACAAACAAAACAACACAAAACCCTGTTCTACAATGCTAAATGATGGACAGACAAGATCCAGAAAACTGAAGCCAGTGAGAACAGGATTCAGTGTTTCTCTTTATAGCGTAAGGAAAAAGCGTAACCACGTAAGATAATTTAGGTTATGGATTTCATGAGAATGATGAAAAGAGACATTATTTTCTGTACCTGAGCCTAGATTTAGTATAGATTAGTGACACTTGGTCAAGTTAGCTACTTGTGTACACGGGTTCTGTTTTTATTTGATTTGTGCCAAGATTCTCAGCTCAAACAAACCACATTCATATCAAAAGATTCCTTTTTCTCCAAGAGCAGAAACTAAACCGTGACTGTTTCCCTTATGTCAAGGAACCTTCAATGTAAGCAATGTTGCTTAGGAGGAGAGGTTTTCCTGGCCTTACCTCAGCAACCTAAAATTATGTCAATGATGGTGTGCCACCTCCCACTGCCAGATGTCTTCTCTCTTATCCTGTTTTGTTTGTTTGGTTTTCGAGACAGGGTTTCTCTGTAGCTTTGGAGCCTGCACTGGAAATAGCTCTTCTAGACCAGTCTGGCCTTGAACTCACAGAGATCCACCTGCCTCTGCCTCCCAAGTGCTGGGATTAAAGCTATGCGCCATCACAGCCTGGTGCTCTTTTCCTGTTTTGCTTCCAGCTCAATTTTGTCTTTTGTTTCTTTATTTTTTAAATGTGTATTTAATCTATTATCCTTTGACAATTGTTTATATGTATACATTGCACTTTGATCATTTCAGCCTCTATTACCCCTCCCACTCCCACTGAGCCTCCTCTTTTTTCCAACCCTTACATGTCTTGTGTATTTGACCAATTGAAATTTATTTGTGCCAAGACTCCCAGCTCAAACAAACCGTGACTACCAGTAACTGTTAGGTAGACCTTTAGGGAGGGTGGAGATCCATGAGCCCATCCCCCAACCATAGTGCCATGTTCAATGGCTTGGTCTTGGTTAGATGCTATACGTTCGTGAGTTCAATGGCCATGCCACATTCGGAAGACAGTGTTTCACAGCACACCTACGATCTTCTGCCTCTAGATTCTTTATGGTGCCTTCTTCCAAGATGTCCCTTGGCACTTACTTTTTCTTTTTTAAAATTGTGTGTGTGTGTGTGATACACGCCTGTGTGGGTGCGTCGGTAGGTGTATGGAGGCCAGAGAAGGATGTCAGGTGTCTTTCTTTCACTCTGCTTTGTTCCTTTGAGGTAGGAGTTCTCTCTCTCTCTCTCTCTCTCTCTCTCTCTCTCTCTCTCTCTCTCTCTCTCTCTCACACACACACACACACACACACACACACACACACTTTCTAGGGTGGCAGCCAGCAAGCCCCAGTAATTCTCCTATCTCCATCCCCCTCAGTGCTGGAGTTACAGACTTGTATGAGACCACATCGGGTCTTTATGTCTATGCTCAGATACAAAAGCAGACCTTGGTGCTGGCAATGCAGTCATCGCTAACTGCTGAGCCATCTCTCCATCTCTCATTTTTCATTCTTTTTGAAGAAACATTGCCTAAATTTTTATACGTTATGTTTTGATCATATTCTTTCCCTTCCCCCAACTCCTCCCAGATCTCCCCTATCTCTGTACCCTCCCAACTTCATGCTCTTCCTCTCTCTTTCAAAAAACCAAAGCAAAAAACAATAGAATTGGAAAAACAAATAACAAAGATCAAAACAAAGAACCTAGAAAAAATAGATAAGAAAATACAAAGAAAGAAAATTATTAAAACAAAACAAATAAACACATAAAAAGCGCACAGAAACAAAGCATGAAGTCTGTTTGGTGTTGGCCAACTACTCCTGGGCCTGAGGCCTTCCCTGCCTGGAGAGGGCACTCCCCTGGAGAGCACTGATTTCCCTTCCCCAGCAGCTATCAGTTGCAGATAGTTTCTAGGTTATACATGGGACTCTGTGCTCCTCCTTCTCCAGGCTGGTCCCACCAATAAATGTCTGTGCAAAGATGTTTATGTCTCAGGCTGTATTGCAAAGCTCTGAGGAAGATATTAGTATGCAAGGAATTCATCAGAGAGTGCTTGGGGGTCAACACCTGTGAAAGGGAAAAGAAAGAAGAAATATTAAACAGAGGCATAAATTGACCTGTAATACAGTTTCAGGAAAGGCCCCACGTGTTCCTTAGGAGTTGTCCCAAGTTGGGGCAAGGGAATAGACCTTCATTCTCTTCACCAATCACTCACTGGCATAAACGGCTTAAAACCGTGGTATGACCTGGCATGATACAGTTCTCTTTAGCAGAGGGCATTCACCAAATAGAGTGGATAGGCCCTGGGGAGCAAATTCTCCAATCAGATCAAGGATGTTGGACAGGCATTGTCAGCTTGAGCCAGTGAGCCATCTGCCGATCTGTGCACACAAGAGACTCCTGTAATGGTCAAACGCTGTGACGCCAGCGCAGTTATCCCCCCTCCCAGGTGGAAGACCACTGCGGGCCATGATGGGCAGCCGATCCCACCACCCAAGACCTCTGTGGTCCCAGGTGGGTGGGAGGTGGTGGGTGAGAGACTAGTCCCACAAGGAGCTGCAACAGGTGAGAGACAGAGATGGATAGGCATGCCATGCAAAGAAAGTGGGTATTGATTTAGTGGGTTATTTGGGGGAAAGGGAAAGGAGGGAAGGGGTGAAGGGGAAAGAGCAGAGAGAAAGTCAGAAAGAGAGAGATAGAGAGAGAAAAAGAAACAGGGGTGGGGGAAGGAGAGAAGCTACCTCTTCAGGAGAGAGATGGAAAAGAGAGAAGCAGAAGGGAGATCTGCTAGTTGGACCTTGAACTTCTGATCCTTTTGCTCTTACCTCTGGAGTGCTGGAATTACAGGCGTGTAACACTATGCCTGATTTATGGGTACTTGGTATTAAACCCAGGGCTTCATGAATGAAAGGCAGTCACTCCAATTAAGTGGCACCCCCAGATTCACGGTACTCTTTTCTTTCTGTTTTTGAAGTTATGGAAGTGTGTCCTGAGGATCAAATGCAGGCTATTAGGCTTGGTGCCAAGGGCCCTTAACCTGCTGAGATTTCTTCGCTTCTGGTTCCGTGTTTTGGGTGACAGTGTTTTACAGAGTCCAGGATCACCTTGAACTACTGATCAGGCATGGGCTTCCATGACTGTTTTTGTCTGTAACCTTTTTGTTGTTTGGAGACAGGGTTTCTCTGTGTAGTCCTGGCTATTCTGGAACTCTCTCTAGAGAAGGCAGACCTCGAACTTAGATCCACCTACCTCTGCTTCACGATGGTTGGGAATTAAGACGTATTCCACCACTGCCTGGCTGTCTGTAATCTTCTTAACGTTGACAATCCATATGTTTTCTTTTACTTCCCATTAGTCAAGATTGAAGTTTGTCAGTTTTATTGTACTTCTTAAATAGCCGCTTTTTTGAGTCACTCATTTGTCTTTTACTCTGTTTCACTGATTTGAATCTTATCTCCATTGTGTTCTTCCTTCTTCCTTCTTATTTTTTTTGAGTGGTTATTTGTAGTCTCTTAGCCAGAATCTTTTATATATATATATTTTTAAAAATATTTATTTTGGTCAGGCATGGTGGCACACACCTTTAATCTCAGCATTTGGGGGAGGGCAGAGGCAGGAAGTTTGAGGTCAGCCTGACCTCCAAATCAAGTTCTTGGACAGCTAGGGCTGTTACACAAAGAAACACTGTCTCAAAACAAAGATTTATTTCATTTTTATTTTTGTGTATGTGTGTGTGTGTCCATAAACTGTGTGTGGAGGCCAGAAGAGGGCAACAGGTCACAGTGAGCCACCTGACATGCGTGCTCAAAACTGAACCCAGGACCTCAGCAAAAGCAGCAAGTGCTGTTAGCTGCAGAGCCATCTCTCCTGCCCTTATTTACTTTTTTCTTTTTAATCTATTTTTTTTTCAGTGTGTGTGTGTGCGCGCTCCTGAGGTTTTTATCCTCGCAAACACTGCCCCTCTTTGGGGATAGGGTCTCCCATTAGCCCATGTCTCATCAATTAGGCAAGCTGGTGGCCAGCAGTCCCTGAGATCTTGTCTACCTCTGCAGTGCTGGGATTATGAGCATGCCCCGCCATACTCAGTAGGTTTGCATAGGTTCTGGGGATTACTTAGGAGCTTGGGGCCTTGGACTTGCCAGGCACACATCTTACTGACTGAGCGACTTTTGCAGACCCTTTTCTTTCTCTCCTCTTCTTTCCCTTCCAAATACAAATTTTTAATGATACAAAGTTTTCCCAAAAAGCCATTTTAACTGTATCCCACAAATTTTGGCATACTGTGTTTTCCTCCCTCCCCTCCATTTTTTCTTTTATATTTATTTATTTATTGGAAAGAGGCTGGCTTCAAATTTCCCTGTATAGCTGAGGATAGCCTTATCCTTTTTATTTATTATTTATTATTTTTTTTAGACAGGGTTTAACTATGTAGCTCTGGCTGTCCTGGAACTCACTCTGTAGACCAGGCTGACCTTGAACTCACAGAGATCCACTTGCCTCTGCCTCCCAAGTGCTGAGATTAAAGACGTGTGCCACTAAAATATTTTTAATTCATTCTTCAAAAAATTTATATGTTTACAATATGGTTTGATTACATCTAACACAAATCCCTCTTTCCATTTCACCAAGCTGCTAACACATACCTTTCTACCATCATTTCCTCTCCCTCTTCTTCCTCCTCTTCTTTTTGTTTTAGTAACCCACCAAGTTCAGTTAGAGCTGTCTGCGTGTGCATGGGCTGAAGCATGGGCTGTCTGCTAGTGGCTGCTAACTCTACCAAACAAGAACAAAGACCATTACCCAAATTCTTTGGTTACATTAAGCAAGCTTTATATTTCTGTCATGCAGGGCTATCTCCCTACATTGGGGTTTGGAAATACAGCATTGAACATAGAAAAAAATGGGGCTTATATAGCCTAAAAAACTACAAGAATAGGAGGTTTTCAAGGGTTGGGGGATTTCCAGAGGAATTTTGGTTACGTTGGAACTTGGCTGAACATTTCAGAATTATTTGGCAGAACATACTATCTTATCAAGGTAAATTCAAGGTATGAGTCAGACTCCATAGGAGGGGTAGGGTGGGGAGCATATAAAATTCCAGAAGCAGGCTAAAGCATGGCTTTGCAGGAAACAGAAATACACTTGTTCTGATCTTATAACAAAAGAGTTTCCACACTTAAGATGGAGTCAGGCTGGTCCATCACTCACCACACCCCTCAAGAAAAATTATCTTCCCTCCACTAACTACCATCAAATGCCAGCAACTTCTCAAGTAGAAATGGAGTCTCATGAGCCCCTCTCCCATTCAGACTGGATGTGGGCTGGCTTGATCTCACGCAACCCGCTGTAGTGACTGTGAACTCATGAGTGAGACAGCCACGCTATGTCCGCTGCAACCCGCTGTAGCGACTGTGAACTCAGGAGTGAGACAACCATGCCATGCCCACACCTCACAGCACACTCCTCCCATCTGCTGGCTCTTTCCTTTTGTCCCCTCTTCTAAGATGTACCCTGAGCCTTGCAGTAGAATTGGTATAGATGTCCCATTTAAGGGTGAGTACCCCAACAGTCAAATAGTCTCGGTACTTTGGCCAGTTGTGCATCTCTGCCTTGCCTGCTGCCCCACTGCAAAGCCTTCTCTATACACTTACCTGTGTACATAAAACGTAAACATGCAGAAGGTAGTTTGGCAGCATGCCCATTTAGCAGCACAACAGGAGTAGCAGCGGTGGTTCTCAATGTGTGGACTCAGCCCACTGAAGGATGTCAAATGGCCTCGTCACAGGAGTCCACTAAGACCATCGGACATATCAGATATTTACATTAAGATCATAACAGTAGCAAATTACACATATGAAGGAGCAACCGTAATAAATTTATGGTTGGGGGTCACCACATGATGATCTTTATTTATTTTATTTATTTAGATACAGGGTCTCTCTGTAGCTTTGGAGCCTGTCCTGGAACTAGCTCTTGTAGACCAGGCTGGCCTCGAACTCACAGAGATCCATCTGCCTCTGCCTAGGGAGGTTGAGAATCAGTGCCCTAGAGCCTAGCTTTCCCAGCCTGGTCCTTGACCAGGTTAATAGCACCAGATGCTGGAGCAGCCCTCAAAGTCAAATTCAATTAGAAATTGGTTGGTTACCCAATAATTGCTACATCACTATCATATCAACCAGCATTTCCTATAGCATGCAGGGTCCTCAGATGGGTCAATCCATTCTTTTTACTTTTTCTTAGATTTATTTATTATGTATACAGTATTCTGCCTGCATGTTTCCCTGCACACCAGAAGAGGGCACCAGATCTCACTATAGATGGTTGTGAGCCACCATGTGGTTGCTGGGAATTGAACTCATGACCTCTGGAAGAGCAGCCAGTGCTCTTAACCTCTGAGCCATCTCTCCAGCCTGATAAGTCCATCTTTTTTCTCCCAGTGGCGTGGGTAGCACTTTCTAACACCATGAAAGCTAGCCAGTGGAGAGGAAGGTTTTAAGGGCCCTGTGCTTCTGATTTCCCTGCTTCTATCCCTTAAGTGCTGGGATCACAACCAGCACAGCCACACCCAGCTTATGTAATGCGAGGTCTTGTGCACACTAAGCAAACAATCTATTAGCAGAACTACGCTCAGCCCTCAGCCATCTCATTTAGTGTTAGTTTGTTGGTGCTAACTTTTATATTCACCATGTAGCAATTTATTCCCTGTATGTCCCACTCGTTTTTTATTCCCTTTTCTTTTCCTGCTTTGTTTCACAACACACACATGCACACGCATGCACATGCACACACACACACTAGCATTGTGTTTTCAGGGCTTCAGTGTAGCTAGTGGTACAGCATTTGTCTAGCATTCCGTTTTATTTTTGCTTTTGGCTTTTAACTCTACTTGTTCTATTGATGTAAGATTTACATTTGTTGTTGTTCTGGGTTTTTTGAGACAGGGTTTCTCTCTTTGGCTGTCCTGGAACTCACTCTTTAGACCAGGCTGGCCTTGAACTCAGAGATCCCTCTGCCTCTGCTTCTTGTGTGCTGGGATTGAAGGTGTGTGCCACCCCCGCCCAGCTTGCTTCAGTCTTGGGTTCAAATAACCATAAATTTCTTTCTTTCTTAAGAGCTTGTCTTTGGTGGGGTAATGATGGCACACAGCCTCCTATGCATTTAGTTCTATTAGCTTCAGCTGTCAGCTTGTCACAGAGTCACCTGATGAAATTTCAGCTGGGTGATTTCCTACTCCACTTTGACTGGGGATGTGTCTGTGAGAGTTCATCTTGAGTGAGCTCCTTCAAGGTTAGGACAGGAGTTGACCCAAGGAGCTGGCTGCCTACGGGATGCTTGGCCTGAGGTTGCTGCACATCCTGCCAAAGCAACAGAATGTTTAACTCAGGATATAGTTACTTGATGTTTTGGGTATTGAAGAGGTAACTACTTTGTTTGTTAAAAGTCTTGCCTTCTTACCCCCTTTTAGATTGGGATATAGAAGGCATATGGAAAATAAATACAGGCAAATTCAATATTCACTGGGTTGCCCTCCCAACTCTATTCTGTGTCTCTGTCTATTTCTTTTGTATCTCTGTTTTGTCTGCCTAAAATGCCTAATCCACACACCCCTACCCTGGAACGTACAAACCCGTCAAGGCTGGACCCTGACAGATGTCAGCCCAACATAGAACCCCGACATCCCCACACCTTCCTGGAATTATCTTTTACATGAATTCTTCATATCCCAAGACTTCTTTCAGGGTCTCCTTCTTGGAAAAACACCCCAAGTCACTAACTGTGACCAAAATGTTGGCATGAAAATGGGTGAACTTTGGGGAAGAATGTAGCAATAAAAGATGATTTCAAAGCATTCAGTTAACCTTGATAGTAGGAAGATAAACAAACTTAATGTGTGTGATAAAATGTTCTCTGGCAGTGTCTATTAATTGGCAACATACAATACAGTGAAGTTGACTTTGACTCATAATTTGTTGAGTGAAAAGCACATTACAACGGGATCGCTACTACTGCCATGACATCATCCACATGTTCCTTTTATAGCTCATTTCGCCCATGGTAGAGCCTTTCTCCTTTGAGCATGGCATTTGGAACCTTATTTCTGATATCTTATGATCATCTTCATTCTTTTCCCCAAATCTCTGGATCTGGAAAAGGTGCCTTAATTTTGTTTTTCTTTAGCAATGTTTCCAGCCTACCGCTAGCTCGCCTTCTCTCCTGGAAACCCAGCGAATCTGATGGTCACCATTTTTTTCCTATCTCTGACAATGCCACCTATGACTTCTAGATCCCTGAAGAGGTTGAATTTCATGTGCTGGCCACAGCTTCCTCCTTCAAAATTTTTTCTGCCTTCAGAGTCTATGAAACTGATTTTTAAAAAGGATTTCTTTGTTTTGTTGTTCCCAGACTTTCGCCCCCCCAAAGAGACCACCAGGGATCCAGGACTTGGGTGCAGAAAGCAAGGTTTATTCCAAAACACAATACAAGCTTAGGCAAGGAACTCATCCAGCACACTCAACGCAGTGAGGGCTGGAGGAGCTGCCTTCCAGAGATTACAGGACGTTTTATAGACAATCTTGCAGGACAACCAGTTCTCACCCAATTTGCATACCCTGACCTAATTGAGAACAGCAAATAATTACAAAAGGGCACGAAATTCAATAAGCATTACATCATTATGCAAATGAATTATGGACAGAAGTGTGTTCTCAGTTGGCCCATTCCTATCTGTCCTTGGGGTGTGTAGATGAAGCATACTATGGTCATATTTTTAATTGGTCAGTTCTTGGCTATTTTTTGAGGCAATGCCCTCCTAGTTGTTATCAGCTCCTGGCCCTTGTCAGGTATGAAATGTTTTAGCCTAGCCTAAACAGCGTGAGTCAGGTAGAAAACAACTAGGTCACTCTGACCCATTTTTCATTTCTTTCATTCCCCCCTTTCCTATGTAACTAATTAGAATCCAGTCCTGGGTTTCTGAATTGGTCAGGGTCTGTGACACTGATAAGAGTGTAGCCCGTCCCCCAGTCTGTGTTTTATAAATTGCAGAAGCTTATTTAAAAGGCAAGGGCCAAAAGTTAGCAATAAAAATAATATAAGCAAAGGTCCAGTAATTGCCATGACTATTAATGGGGGAATGATTAAACCAGGATTCAAACCAACCTTGTGAAGAGTCTAATTCTTCTTTCTGCTTGGCCAGTCTTTCCCTAACTTTGGCCAAATTGTCTCTTATAATTCCTGAATGGTTAGTGTAAAAACAGAATTTCTCTCCTAAAACTGCACAGAGTCTTTCTATGTAAGAAAGTTTTCTTTTGATTTCGCATCTCAACCAGGGATTACAGGATGACGTATTCTTTTAACTGCTTCCAGATGACTTTGGGACATCGTTGTCAAGAGCTAACAAAGGTGAAATGCTTGTTAAAAACACAGAGAAAATTCAGGCAATGGGGTATTGATCAGGGGCATCTGGTTCGTGGACTCTGTTGAAGAGCCAGGGAGCATTTACATTGGCTAGACTGGTCCACATCAGTTTTCAGCAAGTCCAGGGTCCACAGTCATTTGGAGCAGATTGTAGTCAGCAACTAATGCTTGGTTGTGTCTGCCAACCAAGGGGAAACCTGTTGAGACAAATTCAAACTGGGAACAGAAGTTAAAATTTATATATTTAAAGGAAGATAATACATTTGAAACTTCCAGGCCCATATAAAAATCTGTATTACAGAAAAATCAAATAAGAGATACCTATAAAACAGTAAAAATAGACTCACCTTTGAGTTTTAGGAAAAACAACAACACAGATTTGGGTTAAACGTGTGTAAACTTATAATTGGAAAATCTTGAGCTTGCGCCTCAAACAGTAAGTAGTCATTGCTCTATCAGCTTATCAGAACTATAACACAGAAGGGTAAAGAAATCTGAAACATTTTTGTGTTTTAATTATTTATACCCTTGTAACCTATATTTATAATCATAAATTTTTTGATGCCGTCAAGTTAACAAAGCTACGGCTAGCCTAACCATCAACACTGTCAGAGATCTCAGAAGGATAAATAAATTATATTTAAGTACAGACTAAACAGCTGTCGGAAGTATTAAAAATGACAGGGACCAGCCCATGAGCAGTCACTCCCAGGTCTCCATAGCATTGGAGGCAGACGTATCAGGACAGCAGGCTTTACCAGGCCCATAAGGTGAGAGGTTCCTGTGGAAGAGGGACATGGAAAAGACTGACCTTATTTTGTCTAGGCAAAAGTGATGCGATCAATTCTCCAATGTCCTATTGTTAGACCATAATTTGGGCTGGATCCTGGCAGCAGGTGATGTGTTGGGGCATCTTGCCTAGTGGTCAGCATCATCACTATCCGAGTGGAGACATCGTGGTGTCCCCTAATCTTCTTTGGAGACCTTGGGTCACTGCTAGGATTTGAGAATCTCTGTCTGCGATAAACTTTTTAATTGTCATAAATACCATATTTTGTAGATCTCTGAAGTATGAGGGCTGCCTAAATATATCTGATTAGACAAACTTTGTTTCTAGTTACTTGTTGTAAATTTGGCTGATTATTAACTTGTATATCTAAGAGTCTACAAGAAGTTTGCATCTTTAATAAGGCCAGGACTTTATATCATATTTTTTATATCAGATTTAACCTTTAAATTAATGGTTTTGAATTGAAGCTAGTAAAGAAACCAAATTAGCCATTCTGAGGTTAAAAAGAAACAGAACAAATTTGTATTATGTTGCCATATATTAATGGAAAAGCCACTAGCTCCTTTTAATGTATATGACTCAATTTATCCAAATAATTTAAGCTTAACAAAGTTAGCAAAAACAACAAGGCTAGACATACATTTTTTAGCCTGATTTGACCTTAAGTAATGAGAAACATTTTTTTAAACCATTGGTTTTTAGCTTTCTTAAATCCAAACACTAACAATATAAAACATTTTATAAGCACACATGTTCTATAACCTATTATTTTATTTTATTGTAGCTGACGCTTCTGGTGACTATCACCTGGCACTGGTGTTTCTAAACTCTTAAGGTCCATCCTTGCAACTGTTCTTTCTTTGGGACTCTAGTCTCAGCTGTTCCCTGTGGTCCATTTAGTCTTTTTTCTCTGTGACTCTGGAGTTGCAAGGTTTAACTGACAGAGTAAGGTACATTCTTGTGTATAAAAGCATTGAGGTGCAGCCTTTCAATAAAGAACAGCATAAAACAGTTTTAACATAATTTACATCAAAAAAGACATCCAAATTCCTGGTAACCTGAATCTAGTGACCAGAGCTCAGAGAAAAAATACAAGTACAAAATTTACAGTTACCATAGGCTAACATTTCAACAAAACAAGCATATACAATTTTCTCAAGAAATAAACGTGACTCTTTAACAAGACAAATAAGAGTTTTTAAAACCAGAATTAACCTAATATGTGAGACCTGGCTCAGAGGTAGGGGTGCAGACCCGAGATGGGCTGCTGCCTAGTCATCGGCATCCGAGGTGCTGTTGTTCCTGTTGTATATCCCCCCCCCCATTTAAGCTCTGTCCCATTTTTTCAGTCCTGTTGTCAATCCAGTCTCAAACATAATAAACAAAGGGACAACAGCTTCCCGGAATTCCAGGGGATGACTATCTGCCCTCTGCGGTGGGAGATACCCAAAGGCACTCCAAGTCAAAGGTATAAATTCCACAAGTGCCTCCCTATTCTCTCTCCCCAGTTCCTTATGGAAGTTTCTGAAAGTGAACAGCCAGACCTCGGGTAGAATCTTTGGGGGGGGGAGGTTTCCTCTCGGACCCCTCCACCTGGTCTAGGGGTCAAGAAGTCTCCCGATTCCTCCAGAATCATTGCCCAGTGTGTCTGCCACAGTGAGAGCCCGTCACTTTCAAAAAAACACAAAGAAAACAAAACTGACAAACACGAACATGAAAGAGAAAAGACAGGGGCTGGAGAGATGGCTCAGTGGTTAAGAGCATTGCCTGCTCTTCCAGGGGTCCTGAGTTCAATTCCCAGCAACCACACGGTGGCTCACAACCATCTGTAAAGAGGTCTGGCGCCCTCTTCTGGCCTTCAGGCATACAGACAGAATATTGTATACATAATAAATAAATAAATAAAAAGAGAGAAAAGACAGACAAGAGCTCTCTTACCGATCAGATTCAATAAACCACCAAGACCTTGGAGGTCCCTGAGGGTCTCTAGGGTTCCCAGCCAATGCACCAAATGTTGCCCAGACTCTTGCCCCCCAAAGAGACCACCAGGGATCCAGGACTTGGATGCAGAAAGCAAGGTTTATTCCTAAGACCAGTACGGGCCTAGGCAGGGAACTTGTCCAGCACACACAACGGGAGGAGCTGCCTTCCAGGACAATAGTAATAATAGGACGTTTTATAGACAATCTTGCAGGACCACCAGTTCTCACCTAATTTGCATACCCTGACCTAATTGAGGACAGCAAATGGTTACAAAAGGGCATGAAATTCAATAAGCATTATATCATTGTGCAAATGAAGTATGGACATAGTGTGTTCTCAGTTGGCCTTTTCCTCTCTGTCCTTGGGGTGTGTAGATGAAGCATACTATGGTCATATTTTTATCTGGTCAGTTCTTAGCTATCCTTGAGGCAATGCTCTCCCTGTTGTTAATGGTTCCTGGCCCTTGTCAGGTATGAAATGTTTTAGCCCAGCCTAAACAGCGTGAGTCAGGTGGAAAACAATTAGGTCACCCTGACCGGTTTTTCATTTCTCTCAATTTTTCTTTATTTTTTTTTAAATGTGTTTGAATGTTTTGCCTGTATTCACATCTGAGCCCCATGTGTATGCCGTGCCTGCAAGGGCCAGAAGAGGGCATCAGATCCCCCTGGAACTGGAATTACAGATGGTCTGAACCGTGGCTCAGGTGCTAGGAATTCAACCTGGCTCCTTTGCAAGAGCAGTCAGTGCTCCTAAATCCTGAGCCATCTCTCCAGCGCTTACCTTTTCCTTCTTTATTCCTCGATTCTTTTTCAGTACCATTTCGCCATCTCCTTTTAAAGGTAGATTTTCTCTACTATTCTTGACTCAGCTGCCCTACCTCCTGTGGCAGGGAACAGGGGTGTGGATGGGAGTGGCGCCGGCCAGGTGGACTCCATCTCAGGCCTCAGGGCTGTTAACAAGGCAGTTCACTACACTACAGGGCTGGTGGCCCAGCCTTTCACTCATTTCCTTCTCTTCCCCAGAGATTTCACATTTTAAATGAAAACCATTTTCCTGATCAATCTGAAGACAGATCTGAGTGTTTGTCAGAGATACCAAAGCTAACAGAATCCTTATGGTCTTATCAAACATTTCCCCAGTACTACCTATATAAAACTTCTTATTAAAGTTTAATGATTTACTCCTTTAGTGTTTTATCAACTATATATTATGTTCAATTCCTTGACCCTGCTGTATTCATTGTTTAACTACAAAAGCTTACTCACCCATTAACAAAACTCCTTTCCTTTCTTCCTTCCTTCCTCCCTTCCCTCCATCTTTCTTGAATTCAGCAAATATTTGTTGCACATTTCTGCTTCCTGAACTCAGTTCTGGGTGCTGGAAGGACATCGGTTAAAAAAAAAAAAAAACAAAGCAGCTCTAGATGTCCAGTCCTTATGGAGCCTACATTATAGAGGGGTTAGTGTAGATATACAATGAACACTAGAGATGATGAATGACCAAATCCATACACTAAAAAGTAGTGAAGGATTTGCAAAAATAAGATAAACAAGAGAGAAAAGGAATATGGTTGCCAGCATTAGTGTGTGTGTGTGTGTGTGTGTGTGTGTGTGTGTAAGAGTGGGTTGTAAAGAACAGGTTGTTCATGGAGTGTGACCAACAGATGTGAGAACCTCATGAACAGAGGGCCCTCCAACACAAAGTTCCTATGCTTGGCTCGTCAGGGAGCAAACGAACCTCAGCAGAGATATCCTTCTGTGACCAATAGATTCTCTAGGGCCACCATGCCTGAGAACAGCCACCTGTGCAGTTACTCATAAGGAACTTTGATGGAGAAAACAGGAAATGGATGATGTGTTTACGCATATACCTCTGGGTCAGTGAGGAAGGGTGTTTGCTGCCTAGTGACCTGAGTTTGGTCCCTGGAATGCACATGGTGGAAGGAGAGAACCAGCTCCTGAAAGTTGTCTCTGACCTACACATGAACACTGTCATGAACACGTGGCAGTAAATAAATGTAATTTTTTAAAGAGAAAAAAATACCTCTGGTTAATATATAATTCATTTTTATTATTTTAGATGGCCAGATTTCTAATACACACCAGCACAGAATGCACAAATATACTGGGTCACATAAATCACAAAGTGACTTACATCAAAACACATTAAATATTTAAAATATAAAAACATGAAAAGCCAATATTTTGTCCAATTTGAAAAAAATAGAAAAGTCTTATTTAGCAGCATGGTATATACAAAGGTGGAAACAGATATCAGAAAACCCCATACACAAGCTAACGTAAGATGTTCTTAGTGTTTATATATCCACTTATTTTTTTAGATATATGTATTTTGTGTATAAGTATCTTGTCTATATGTAAATCTGTACCATTTGCGTACAGTGCCCAAAGAAATCAGAGAGGGCATAGGATCCCTCAGGGACTGAAGTTGCAGATGGTTGTGAGCCACCGTTTAAGTGATGGGAATCTGACCCAGGTCCTCTGGAAGAGCAGCCAGTACTCTTAACCACAAAGCTGTCTCTCCAGCCTTATATATCCACTTTTGAAGTAGAGATACATTGGGCTTTTCATTTTTATAGAGATGACTTAAAGCATAGTCTGTGCTGTATTTAAACAGCAGAATATTGTCCATTATATTTCAAAAATATAGATACATTTAAACACTTTTAAGCGATATTTTATTTGCTAAGACAAGTACTTTTAAGAGGCTCATATTGAAGAAATTCATTTGTGCCAACTTAAAACACATATTTTATTAGGGCTATAGAAATGGCTTAGGTTTGTTCCTAGCACTCACATCAGGGGGCTCACAGCATAACTTTCTGTAACTACAGGTCCAGGAGATCCAGTGCCCTCTTCTGGTCCTCTGAAGCACCAGTACACATGAGGCCAACACACACAGAAACACATATACATGAATAAAAACAAAAATAAAATGTTTTTTTTTAAGTCCAATCTCTGACAATACTCTTGTAATTGACTCATTTATGATAGGTAGTCCTCCCATGACTTTTCTTCTCAAGCTTAATCTGTCTGTCTGTCTGTTTGTGTGTGTGTGTATGTACATATATGCACAAAGCAATACGTTCTGAGAGATCTGGGAGGGAATGAAAACTGGAACTCTGAAGCTTTGGGTGTGTGATAGCCTTATGGATGAGTTTCCACCTAACGCTCACCACAGGGCCAGCAAGTTGGCTTAGCAGGCAAAGCATCTGCCTGGCCTGATGACCTGAGTTCAATCCCCAGAACCCACATGGTTGAAGGAGAGACCTGACTTCTGCAAGTTGTCCTCTGACTTCACATTTGCACAATGGTACATATGGACCCCTTTCCCCAACACACACAAATAATAGGTATGCTAGTAATAATTCAACACCCCAGCCCCCAGCAGAACCTGGCCTCTATGTCCCATCACCCCCTCTGTCCTCATTGCTTTCCTTCTGGTCCTTGGGATGTCAGGCACACTATTGGACCGTTAGTTCCATTAGACGCTGGGTCGCTGAGCACAGCATCCTTTGTCTTGTCACCTGATGGTTTGTTGTTCTTCTGCTAGGTAAGTCCAAGTCATAACCAGCCCCTTGAGTTTCTCAAGGATGTGACTCTTTGTGTGAACCCTGCTCAGAAACTGTTGTCTTTTCTCTCACTCTGCCTTTGGTTAGCCCAGTTTGCCAGCCTCAGCTGGAGACCCTGGAAGACAGTAACAGCAACAACAGCAATAGAACAAGCTAAAGAAGCTCACCTCCTTGCGTCATAATGGCAGTGCTGGTTATTATTGCATAGACTACATGTCGAAGATGATCGTGTTTGTCTCTTAAATTTTTATTTATTTATTTTGTTCATATGTACATGTGTATATCTGCTTATCTGTATGTGTACCACATGCATGCAGGGACCAGGGAGGCCAGAGAGAGGTCTCTAAGTGCTTTGGAACTGGAGTTACAGGCGGTTGTGGGTGACAGTATGGGTGCTGGAAAGTGAATCCCAGTCTCCCTGGAAGAGCAGTAGATGCTCGTAACCGCTGAGCCATCTCTTCAGGCCCCAGGAGCTGGAGATCTCCAAGACTTAGAAAGTGCTCAGTAAGCAACCTGAGGCTCAGAAGCTGTTTTTTTTTGGGGGGGGGATTGATTTTGTTGTTTGTTGTTGTTTTGTCAAAAGATGCTTTTAAGATATGGCAAGAGAGGACTCTAGGAACGGAGACAGATGAAAATTCTCATGTGTGTCCTGGTCTTTCTTAAATTTGTCATTTCTAGAATGATTCTGGTGCTCTTTAGCACGTGAGAAAAGAGCATGAAAACAGAACAGACACCCAGGCCAGAGGCAGTGTACGGTCTGAGACTCTTCACTGGCTCCTTAGGGTCCCCTGATCTAAAGCTCATCAACCAGGCTGTGATGAGCCAGCCTCAGCAGCACACTACGAAGATGGAACTGAAACCGGAGGAAGCTAGCCCAGGCAGAGGTACCACCCTCACCCCACTGTGTTTACCTGTGCCATTCAGGGTGCCTGGAGGGTGATGGATGGGAGCCTCTTGTTTGCCTCACCAGATAGGAAGTGAGAGGGACAGAAACACGGTTTTGATCCGCAGCGTCTAAGGGGCAAGCACTGTGCCCTCCGCCTCCTGGTATTGGCTGTGCTCTGCCACTGTGAGCTGGCCTAGTTTTCATCCTACTGTTTACCTTCTTCGTCTTGTTTACCTCTAGCCTAGCCCTGCAGTGCAAACTGAACAGAAAGTCCCATGTTTGGACACAGCTCTGCATGCAGAAATCTGAATCCTAAGTCAAGTCAAGTCAAGGGCAGCCACCTTTTCCAGATTTGTGAGTCTAGATTTTTTTGGTGTCTTGTTTTTCTGTCTCTAAAGTGATGACACCTACCTCTCCCTCAGACATCTTGGGAACGGTTATTTGTAGAAAACTCAACACTCTTGTACTTGGATAACGTCTTCCTTTGCACTTGGACGCAAGTGTTCACAAAGGGAAGGATTGTCCCCCTGCACATCTGCTGAGTCCTCGGCTTAGCACAGGGCATGTGGGTACATGTGGTTATCCCGCGGAGGCTCAATAAAAACACGTAGAACCAATCAACACATGACACATGCATTGTCTCATGTGTGCATTATTAGAATATGTATGGGTGCTTTGCCTGCACATGTCTGTGCACAGCTTGCATGCAGGTGCCTGAGGAGACCAGTAGAGGGCATCAGATCTCCTGGAAGTGGAGGTAGAGATGGTTTTGTGCTGCGAACTGAAGAGAACTCCTCTGGAAGAGCAGCCAGTGTTTTTAACCACCCGGTCATCACTCATACCCATACCCCGTATTATTAAGGAAGCTGAACTCCAAATGATTCAGCCTCACTACAGACAAAAGGAAACATGTCTCTTTGACATTCTCAACCAAGAAGTGGGGGGGGGGGGTTTCCCTTGACATAGAAGCCAGAGGACAGCTCATGCTGACTTGACACTATTAGCTGTATTATTATTATTATTATTCCATTTTAAAAGTTTTTCAGCGCTACTATATTTCTTTGCAAAAAATACAATAGCAAAGTCTTCCCTTCGGGGTGAAGAATTCATTATTATAGGGTGGGTAAGATGGCACAGCAGTTTAAGGTGTTTGCTGCCAAGTCTGATGACCTGAGCTCAATCCCTGGAACCCAACATGGTGGAAGGGAAGAGCCGGCTCTCACGGTTGTCATCTTGATCTCCACACGAACACACAGGTGTGTGTGCGCGTGTACACACACACTAAATAAGGGAAACTTTTTAAAAGGTATGCATTATTTGCTTTGTAAGAGAACACCAAAAGGGTCTGGAGACATGCAGTAATTTCAGATAATTTGGCCTTCTAGAGAATACTGCAGTGGCCCCTTTCCCATAAAGGAGTAGAATGCTAACATCTCGGGGTGATCTAGATGAGCAGGCGCTTAGAGCTCAGGGGAGCAGGGTGTTGGATTTTCCTTCCTATTTGTTTTGAGGAGTTCTGCTCCTTAATCCTCTGCTCGCCCAGCTGGTCTGTGAAATGGGTGTGTGCACACCGTTCCTTCCTGCAGGATGGCAACAGACGTCAGCACGCTTCATTAGCTGCTGTTTGTCTAAGTACAGAGAACAGGGGGTGGAAAGTCTCTTAATTATGTCTTCCCACACGCCAGGTGCCACTTGTCCCATGTGCGCACTGTGATTGCATCAGCTGACTAGGCAAACAAGGAACCGTGGAAATGGAAGACCGAGAAGGGGTCTAAGAGAGGCTGCCGAGGGAGTGGGACTCACCGCCCCCTTCCAGGAGAGTGTGGCAGAGACACTTGTGCATGGACGCGAGGCCAAGTCAGGTTCACGTCTGTGCTCCGCTGCATGGTAGCCGAGGGTCTAATTACTTAAACACTTTAGCCCTCTTTCCAGGATTAAAACTGGGATGGTGGTAGAAAAATTCCGGGAAGAGGAGAGACGCGTGTATAAATCACGTCTGGTTGTACTGCGGGATAATCGGCAGGAGCGACTGTTTCCGACTCTGCAGAGGGAGGAGGGAAGCGTAATGACTGGTACTGTGTGTGCAGGTGGCAGGGAGCAGCTAAATATGACTTTACAAGCTAAAAGAAAGCAGGCTAATTGTGGGTTTTGAAGACTGAACTCTGCTTCAGAAAAACTGTCCTTATCCTTCCTTACCCACTGACTCCGCTTTCTTTCCTTTTCTCCGGAAGCATCCTCTGGATGGACTCGCCCTTGGCTGCAGCAGACGCTACAGGAAAGGAAATGAGAGCGGCATGTAAATTCTGCTGAGCGGATGCTCCCCCAATCCTGGCACACTGTTTTATTGTCTTTTCTCATATCTTATGCGCCACGAACCCAGTAGGGAGAGGGCGCCTCAGAAACACAGCAGCTGGAAACACTTGATGACCCACGGATCGTTTCCCATCACGGTACCCAGCAGACTTCTGGTCTCTGAAATCAGAAGAAGGCATACAGTGCCCAGGAGCAGGAAATGAAGGGGTAGGAACCTTGGGTGAGGAGCCACACCTTGTGTGGTTGCTTCTTCAGGGCAGCTTGTTGAGGGGGAGATAGCACGGAGTCCCACTTCAAATAAAATATAAGCCTCTTCTTAAGACCCCGTGTGGACAACCCAATACAGAATGAGAGAATTAAAAAGCGAAGGAGAGAGAGCTGGCCATGAATTTTGCCAAGGTAGAATGCCAAGTAACTTCAGCTACGCTATCTGCCCTCAGCCTTATTTTCCACAGCTGTAAAATGCTGATAATACCTACTCCAACCACCTATCATCATGATTAATTAAGATAGTGGTGTTGAAACATCAGAGTTACCTAGACTACCTATCAGATACCATCTGCTCTGGCAAGTCTTCCGCCACATAGTCATGTGCTGGGGCACTCGTGCCAGAGCTACGCTCAGCTGGGCAAGTCCCTTCTCCACTCCAGGAGCAGGCATCCTGCTGGGAACTTAACATCTGCAATAATGATGATGGAAATTCAAACCGCGGAAACTGGTGAATGAGACAAGCCAGGCTTTTCTCATTATTGTACTCTCTGATCAGAAACAAATAAAAATATATTTTTAAACATTGACAGTATGTGCCCTTAAATGAGCCATCTCTCTGGCCCCACAAAAGCTTTTGAAAAGAAATGAAACTGATTGAGAATAGCAATGACCAATGCTCCAGACGCTCCCAGTGACACCCCCTCTTCAGAAGGATACTCAAGACATTTTTCGGAGTACCCTGGGCAAGCAGAAATCACAAGACCAACATCGCAAAGTAGAAAATAAGGCCAACAAGCTTACCTTCTAATCAAACCATGGTCAATAAGCTGACAGACCGAAATTCTAGAATGCCAGATGTTTGGAACACATCAGTGATACTCTATCCAGTCTTTGTCTTTAGGGGTCTTGTTGGTAAATGGGAGCAGGCTGTCAAACCAAAACAGCACCCCGGAAGAAAGTACTGTGGGTATAGGTGTTTTTAACCATATATGGGTATTGAGTTCTCTGGTGTGTATGTGTGTGGGTGTGCATGTGGGTGGGTGTGTATTGTGTGTGTGTGCATTGTGTGGTGTGTGTGGGTGTGCACATGTGTGGGTATGCACATATATGGGTGTGCACTGGGTGGGTGTGCACGTGTGTGGGTGTGCACGTGTGTGGGTGTGCACATGGGTGGGTGTGCATGTGTGGGGGCATGCATGTGGAGGTCAGAGGATAACTTTTGGGAGTCAGCTCTGTCCTTCCACCATGTGGATCCTGGGGATCAAACTCAGGCTCTCGGGCTGCTTGGAAGGTGCCTTTGCTCACTGAGACATCTCACTCGCTCTGAAAGAGCAACACATTTGACTGTTGAGAACTTGACATTTTGCTTTGTGCATAGTAAGTTAAACACACACTAGATTTTGAAAATTTAGTGCTAAGAAAATAGACAACCAACAGTTTTGCCATGCGAATTATATGTTGAACTATTAATGTGAGCACATCACGTTCAATAAAATGTTAAGCCAATTTCAGAAGGTGAAGAAACAATTGAGGAAGACATCCAGATGTGAACCTCTGGTCTCCACAAACATGTAAGTTCATTAATAAGTTAATTAAAATTAATTTTATCTCACCTTTTAAAATGGAGCTACTGGGTAATTTAAGATGGATTATATAACTTCTGTTGGACATTTGCTTATCTTCTTTTGGAAAATATGTATTCAAATCTTTTCCCTATTCTTAAATTGAATTGCTTGCTTTTATTGTATTTTTTTTCCCATTTCAAGTAATATAGTCTTAGCAGGAAAATGATTTGAAAAAGTTGTTCCCAATGGATAGGTTTACTTTTTTTTTTTCTTTTTGAGACAAAGTCTCACATGACCTAGGCTGGCCTCAAACTTGCAGGTAGCAAAGGACGATCGTGGAAGTCTGTGCTCTTTCCCCACCTCCAGTGCTAGGATCATAGGCATGTGTCACCACACACTGCCTTACTTTCTTTTTAAAAGTTTTCTTTTCCTCTTCCTGTGTATGTGTTTGTGGTTGCTTTATGTATGCAGGTTCTTTTGGAGGCCAGAAGAGTGTGCTCTGCTCCTTGAGCTGATCTTACAGGTGGTTGTGAGCTGTCCAACATGGGCGCTGGAACCTGACAGTGGCAGATGGATGAATGAAGATGTCTTATACTTTGCAGCTACATCTGCTAAGGATTCAGCCTCAGAGCTTGGAGATGGAGGGACATAAACTTAGCTGGGCATCCCTGGTTGGTGGGCCAGCCTGTTGTTTGGCTGGAGACTGAGAGGGAAGGAAGCTTGCTTTCTCAGTCACACACCACCACTGTCATAGCCGCCGCTCCATCACTGAGATGCAGACAGAGAAGAGCAGTGGTGGAAGCCCTGGTGCTCTCTCTGAGACTTAGGAAGCTTCTCGAACAAACGTTTCTTTGCTCATTGTCTGTCCCGAGAACAATTCCCACAGACTCTAAATAATGATTGTTACACAGTTTTTATGAATCATCACCATTTCCTTGGAGTGAGCTCTCAAGTTCCTGATGCTGCCATTCTGGAAGTGGAAATAGTCGTGAGCTTTATAGACAAAGTTGCAAACCGTAAAGGAGGAAGTCTTCGTGGTTGCAGAAAAGCATTTGGTCAGCAAGGAGACAAGAACCAACCAGTGTACACAGGCAGCAGATTAAAGTAAGATGTTTACAAATACGTGAATAATAGTAAGTTGCCTTTGTTAACAATAAGATGTTGGGATCTTAATCTAGAATGCATCCCAATTCTGGTATAAACACACACACACACAAAACAATGGTAAAATGGGCAATAGGTATAAACAGGCAATTTGCAGAAGGCAAAACTCTTCAAAGAAACAAATTCATGAATAGATACTTGACGCTATTAAAGCCTTTCAAATGCATTTAAATGCTGAGGAGACGGCTCAGCAGTTCAAGAGCTTGCTGAGTTTCCTGGGCAGGGAACCCTGACTGCTCTTGGGGCTGATGACGGAGGGGGAGTTGATTGGGAGAGAGGGAGGGAAATGAGAGGCGGTGGCGGGGAGGAGGCAGAAATCTTTAATAAATAAATAAATAAATAAGAAGAGGGGGGAAAAAGAGCTTGCTGAGTGACCAGGAGGATTGGAGTTTGGATCCCTAGGACCCAGGGACATGCCAGGTGGATATGGCAGCCTGCCTCTAATTCTAGCGTTGGAGGCAGGGGATCTCCAGAACAAACTGGCTTGTGAGATCAGCCATATTGGAAAGCTCTGTGTTCAAGCAATAGAGTCTGAATAAGGAAATAAGGAGAAGAGCAGCAGAAAGAGACTCCTACTGTCAACCTCAGGCCTCTATGTGTATGTGAACACATGCATACACATGCAACCACACACGTGTGTTCACATATTTGAAAACAAGTGTTCACATACAATAACACACAGACATACAAAACAGAATAAGTAACTAAATTCATGAAGAGAGGCTTAACATCATTAAGCAATTTTTTAAAAATTAAGAGCCCATGAGATGGCTCTGTGGTTAGGAACGCTTGTTGTCAAGCCTGAAGACCTGAATTCAATCTCCAGGATTCAGATGGGGGAAGGAGAGAATTAGCTCCTGAATATTGTCCTCTGTCCTTCACGTACAAGCTGTGGGACACTCATGTCCACACAAATGTGCATACACATACAAACAAACATATGCAGAATGCATGGAAGCACACTTTTTAAAAAAATGAATAAAATGAAATTAAAATAAGATCACGCTCTACTCCTTCCTTTAGGAAAAAGTCGTATGTGATTGTCCTATGTTGTATGTTGTCTGTCCTGTGTTGTATGTTGTTCATAAGACATGAACCAAGATCAACTTGGGGATGAAAAGGTTCATTTAATTTACAGGTCACACTCCACCGCTGAGGGCAGGAACCTGAGGTCAGAACTGAAGTCAAGACCATGAAGGAACGCTGTTGACGGGCTTGCCCCCAGGCTCACATTCCGCTACTGTTCTCATTCTTCCCAGGTCAACCTGCTCAGGGACAGCACTACCTGGGTCCTCTTGCATCAATTGACAATTAAGAAAAGGCTGCACGAACATGCCCACATGCCAACTGTTGGCGGTTTTCTCCACCGAACCAGCACAGTTCATCAAATCCTGGTGAAAAAACTGGAAAAACAGAAAGCTTCGTCAACTGTTGGTAATAATATGAGCTTTAAGGAACAACTTGGTGGTTTTAAATGGAACTAAGTAGGTTTAGTGCATAACTAAGGCAAATCACATCCTGGAGTCACTATCTTAGAACATCTTTCATGAACAAACTAGAGGAAGGTAACTCAAAGAAAAACAAGCTATTAGTATGATCTCAAACCAACCTAAACACCCACAGGAATGAATGCTGATATAGTGTGCTGTGTGTCTGCTATGAAGTATGTGTGGGAATCACAAAGAAAGAACTGATCTACACATACCAGCAAGGACAGTTCCTAGATGCAAAATGGATCATAAAAAGTAAAATGAAACGATAGCATCTTAAAATTTATGTAAAATATGAAATAATGCTTTATGTAGTTCATTGTGACGCAAATTTATGAATCAAGCTGTGGTAGGTGGGGTGGCATGCATTAGACTCATAATCGTGGGTCCATGGTGGCAGAAGAGACGCAAGTGGGTATGGGAGACAAAGGTGACATCTGTAGGCACACTTCAATGCAGCAGGGAGTTGAGAGCCTGCGAAGATGGCTCAGTGGGTAAAGCACTTCCCATGCAAGCGTGAGGATTTGAGTTCAAAGGCCCAGCACCCTTGAAAAAAGTTGGGCCCAGCAACACCTGTTTGTAATCTCAGAGCTGGGGAAGCAGAGGCAGGCAGATCTCTGGAGCTCATTGGCCAGCCAACTTAGCTGAATCTATGGGCTCCAGGTTCAGTGAGAGACTTTGTCACACACACACACACACACACACACACACACACACACACACGCAAAGTGACGAGCATGTTGGCTAGTTTTAGTTAACACAAGCTAGAGAGTCATGTGAGAAGAGGAAACCCCAATTGTGAAAATGCCCCCACCAGACTGACCAGTGGGCAAGTCTGGGATGCATTTCCTGTGGGATTGATATGGGTTGATGTGGGATGGCCCAGCACATGGCGAGTGGCACCACGGTTGGGCAGGTGGTCCTGGGAGCTGTAAGAAAGCAGGCTGAGCATGCTGTGGGGTGCCAGCCAGTAAGCCACACTCCTCAGTGGCCTCTGCTTTCATTCCTGCCTCCAGGTTCATGCCCTGACTTCCCCCAGTGATGGAGTGTGACCCAAGAGTTGTAGGCTGTTGAAGTAAACCCTTTGCTCCCTCCCCGTGTAGACAGGGGGCTAGAGAGATAGTCCTGGTGATAAGATCAGGTGTTGTGCAAGAAGGAGAACCTGCACCCACATTCCAACATCTACATAAAAATTTGGGCATAGTCATACTATGCCCTTGACCCCGCTTTGGGCATGGTTATCATGGGGCAGACTGAACTGGCCATCAGCCTAGTTTCAGGTTCAGTAAGAGACCCTGTCTCAAGGAAATAAGATGGAGAGGATTGGTGCATGGAACTCTCTCCCTGGCGTTTGCATACAGGCGTGGGTATCTGTCCCACATGCCAATACAGTACTTACATACACCCCGCTTGCATGCATACATACACATGCACAAAAAAAAAATAAGGTAGTGAAAAACTGAAGAAAACACTCCTTGTTGACTTTCTGGCATTTATATGCATACACACACATGTATGTGCATCTGCACACGTTTAACATGTGTGTACAACACACACACAAAGGAAGAGATTATACAGGTGGTCACGAATGTACCACAGACAATGAGTATGATTGGTGTAATGGTTTAGATAAAACGGCACAGGGAGCAGTGGGCCACGAGGGACGCAGCTGCTTCCATGAGGAGCTGCGGTGGGTGGGAGATGCATAGGCAAGCCATGCAGATAGAGGGTTTGGGCATGGTTTACTCAGTGGGTTCTGGGAGGAAAGGGAAGGGGGAGAAAGAGAGGGGGAGCAAGAGGAGGGGAGAAGAGGAGAAAAGAGGAGCTATGGTGGCAGCCACCTCTTCTAAGGGGGGGGAGAGAAAGAGAGAAGGCTGGAAGAGGAAGGAAGACCCATCCACTTGCCTCTGCAGAAGAGGGGGTGGATAGGGCTTGTCTCTTAAAGGGACAGGACAGATCATTACATTCCTCTCTCTCTCTCTCTCTCTCTCTCTCTCTCTCTCTCTCTCTCTCTCTTTTATAATAAAAGGCAGGAGATTAGGCACAACAGGTTAAAGGAATTGGGATGGTGGATTCTCAAGACTGCTTCCTGCTTATTTGTGGGTATCATCTTGCAGGGAGGAGGGCATGAGAAATCTGGGTGCTGGTCACATTCTGGGATAGCTGGTCTCTTTACTCCCGTTCAGGGTTTGTGGTATGGAAATGTCCCGTGCCTCTTAGACCTGTTTAAGGTATTAGCAGAACAAAGGACAAAGTTAAGCTTAGAAAAAAAATAGGGAACCGAGAGGGGTGTATCTGACCTGTTTAAGATGGCTCCTTCAATTCAGCTCCCTGTAACTCACAAGAATTTTTGGGGTTTGTGAAAACATAAGTTTTAAACAGCAACATATTTATAGCAGAATGACTGTGCCAGATATTTTTGCATAATGAAAAGTACCTTTAAGACTATGAAAGGCAGCATGAGAGAGAAATTTGATAGCATGCACTTGTCCTCACACCTTTATAACTTGCAGGTACAAGCCTTAATAACTTGTATTTGTATTTTACTGAAATTTGTTTGGTGAGGCTGTCCTTTTAAACGACAAAACCTCTCAGCACATACATGTGTATGTGCATCTGCACACCTTTAACACGGATGTACAACACACACACAGAGGAAGAGATTATACAGGTGGCTTTGTCAGTAAAGTATCACATACAAGGAGTGTGACTGTTCCTTCCAATCTGAGTCTTAGCAGTGAAACGTTCACATCAGTGCTGGGCAGTGCAGCCAGCTGGGCTGCGTCTCCTTTCATTTTGGATTACTGAGTCGCACTAGAACCAGGGAAATAAATATTTGACAGACTTTGAAAATTCATACACATACACACACACACACACACACACACACACACACACACACACTACGGTTTGAATTACTTTTTATAAAAACCAGGTCTGAGCTGCTATTTTGAAAGGTATTATTTACTTGTTTGCACTGGCCAGTAGCTCAGTCAGGTAAAAAGACATCCAACAGGAGGGCAGAGCTTAAACAGAAAATGTTTCAACAAAGCAAACTGTCACGGCTTGTGTGAATTATACCCTGAAAGTGAAAACTAAAATGAAAGATACGGGAGCAAAATCTTTAAGTTCTGAAATATGGTCCAAATGGTACCATCTGCTCATGAAAGCAGGAAGAGGCTTCTGGAACTTTCCAGCACAGGGTTGGGTTGTCGCCACAAAGCTGCCTTGGCACGACCCCATGGCACTGGGTCATCAGAGGAATGTCTATAAGGGAAGAAGACACTAACATACTTCCTCTTCACCTCAGGGTTTCTCTACAGCACCCCTTCTCGCCTGCCCCCAGATCACAGGACAAAAGAGCTTACCCTGCTAAGCCAATAGTCAACCTATACTTTCTCTTCTCCAGCTGCCATCTGGGATGCCTTGACTCTATTACTACCATGCACGCAATGCCTAACAATTCTCTAGTCCTCATCTCAAGTCCAAGAGAGGGTGGACTGAGTGAGCGTACAAGACAGAGACACACCAGGTAGGAAGACAATCAGTTGCATGAGTTTGTGTGTGGCTTCAATCCCACTGTACAGCAATTTCCTGAGTAAAACAGAGATGAGATCTGGTTTTTGAGTCACTGAAAGAGTTAAGTAAACGAAGCTCTCTGTCAATATTTGCACATTTTTAGGCTTTATGGTCCTTGACTTCCCTGTCCCTGACCATCTGTCCTCTCTTGGAACTTCCCCATCCCTTGTAGGTGCAGCCCCACAATTTACTGTCCTGATTGCAGTCTCACTTCACAACTGAAATTAAGTCTTATCTTACCAGGAAGTTCGCAGAAGGGATGCTTCCTTCTTTCTTCTGAGTCCCCTTCCTCTGTCTCTTCTCTCTATTTCTTTCTCTACACTGTCCAGGGAAAGAGGTTCTGGGCTCTAGAAAAGTCTCAATTAAGTATAGGATGGTCTGCACTGAAAAAAAATCATTGCCAGAAAGTGAAGCCAAGTGTTCTGGCTGAACCGGCTGACTGCAGAGGATGTAGGCAAGGGTGTCAGCACTCCCAGAGTCCCTCTTGTGTCCTGACACCTCACATAGGAATGGGACAGTTTCCGACAGGGTCTTTCTTTATCCTTCCCTCATGATTGTTTCCTCCGAGGGCACTTGAACAGCACTTTCTGGAATTCGTGGTGCCCCAGAGCGTCCCTGTGTATAGCTGAAAATGGCTTTAACTCTTCCACATTCTTCTGAAGGAAGCAGGTGAGTTAAACACAACATCTCCTTTGCCAATAGAGAATCCTGCTCGGCTGTTGTGGTCTTGCTTCTATGCTGAAGGATACCAGCAATGGCCTTCCACTTATTAACCTCACACCTAGACCGATGAGGCATACCTATCATTGTTTATTACTCATACTTAGCTACCAACCCATAGCTAAATAAAGACTGAGGAAAAGGGATACCCATTCCCCCATCTCATAAAATATGTGGAAATGCCCTCCCCTGAAGATCCCCCAGATTTCTCAGTGAAGAAGTGGTCTTGTTTTCTGGTTCCCTACAGAAGATAGGATGGGATTGGGTCTCAGCAAGAACATGTCTTCTTATTGTGATGGTCTGTCCTTTCCCTTTCAGAGACAAGCCCCACATACTCCCTCCTCCCCCATCCGCAGAGGCAAGTGGATCTTCCTTCTGTGTCCAGCCTACAAACTCCTCCTTTTCTGCTTTGCTCTATTCATTCCCCTTCTCCCTCCCTCTCCCCTTTCTCCTTCCCTTTCATAACCTACTAAATAAATATCTAACCTCACTCTGCATGATGTGTTTATCCACGTCTGTCTCTCACGCTCCATGTGGCTCCCTGCCTGGGACCTGCTGCCCCTCATGACCCACAGGCCCCTAGGGTAACTGCAGTGTTTTATTTTTATCATTACCCTTATATGATCAGTGGAGAGTAGAAAACTCTTAGGCTTTTCTACAAGGATGTCTTTAGGAGGCTTTGTAACCAGGTGATCTGGCTATTACCAAGCTAAGAGAAAAAGGCCATATGACAAGATGCATGAAGAAAAGCCTTCTATACCTGGAAGACTGGTCAGTGGTAAAGTGCTTGCTGAGCAATGAAGAGAATCTGAGCTCTCATAGAGTATGGATCCTCAGAGCCCTCATAGAGTGTGGAGACCCCCAAATGATCCAATTTTCACCTTGTCTGAAGGTCAGAGAGGTTTGAGGTTGCTCAAAATTGTCGACAACAGGGATGCACATCCTGACCTAGGGTGTGGTTACTTGGTCCTTTTGACATTAAGATGACCCATACAGCTAGATCCACTCCCCACCACCAATGGTCAGGATATCCACGCACACTTCTGCTCCTTCTTTTGAAATAAAAGGTTTGACCTTGGGAGTGACTGCCTTCAGGATACTTGGTCTAGTGTGGACTCACTACCTATGCAGCAGAGTGCTAATGACTTGATGTCTTAAAGTATTGAAGCAAGTAACTGTTCTAGTTGTCCTTTGCATCCTGTTAGAGCGGTCTTTGTCTTCTTCCCCCTGGTGTATCGGGGTATAAAAGTGTATGGAAAATAATATCGGCAGATGCAGCATTCGGTATTCGTTGAGTTACCCTCTCGGTATTATCCTCTGTCTTAGCGATTCTTTCTTACCTGTGTTCCTCCTACTTAACATGTTTCTAATCTCCATGCCCCTACCCTGGTAAGAGGCATACTTGTTGAAGCTGGTCTCCGACCATAGAGCTGGCTGGACACAGGGGTGTATACACTATCTACAATTCTGGTGCTCCTGGGAAGAGAGGAGGTGGAGAGAGAGTGCCCAGAAGCTGCCTGGCGAGCTAATTGGCATGTGGAGTAGAGAAACGAGAGACACTGGTCTCAAATAGGGTGGCAGGGCAGGCCTCTAAGACTGTCCTCTGATCTTACTACTTGTGCCGGGACATGAGCATTCCTGCATTTCCGTACAAAGTGAGAAGCACACAAGTACACACACACACACACACACACACACACGAGAGACAGAGAGAGAGAGACAGAGAGAGAGAGACAGAGAGAGAGAGAGACAGAGAGACAGAGAGAGACAGAGAGAGACAGAGAGAAAGACAGAGAGAGGGAAGAAAAAGAGGGGAGAGAGAGAGGAGAGACAGACAGACAGACAGAGATAGAGACAGACAGAGACAGAGAGAGAGCAGGAAGAGAGCTTTAAAAAAGAAAAGTATTTCGGGGCTGAGGTTGGTAATGTGCATCTTACAAACATGAAACCCTGAGTTTGGAGCCCCAAAACCCATATAAAATCCAGATGTGGAGAGTGTTTGTAGTCTTGGCACGGAAAGCAACTGCCTGGCTGTCTGCTGCCAAAGGACTGCCAACAGATAAGGCCTGGGGAAGCCCCTCTCATCACAGAAAGTACCTCGCAGACAGAAAAATACCAAGAGGAGAAGGCAGTCTTCAGCAAAGGGGAGGCAATCTTTCTCTTGTCCTAATGGTGGGGTGGTCCCCACTTTCAGAAGGGATACTCGTTTTCTACATGACTTCACCTCTACGTTTACAAATGGACTGGTTTGTTCCACTGTTCTCCATCTGGAAATGTTCAGTTTGATGGTGGAGAGGTGACAATTACACTTAGTATCAACCCCTTAAGCCATGCGGATGAATTTATGGTCACATCTCTTGCCAGTTTCCCCCAAATGTACTAGGAAAAGAGAGGCTTCCTGCTTTTCCAGGACGGGGAAGTTATGGGACCTGCTGGGGTGAGGCACACAGAAGGTGTTTCAGTTTCTGCATCATAACCAAGGGCATCACCTTGCAGCTCTAGAATGTCCAAAGGGAACACATATATCTCAGTGGGCCTTATGGTCTTCGAAGGAAAGAAAAGCCACTGTATTCTGGCTACTATGTAGAGGGCTCCTGTTCCAATCTAGTTACAGTCCAGTTTGTGCAGCTGGTATGTGCTGAACAGCTGCTGTGACCCGAGCACTCAGAAACCCCTGAGGACAGCTGTACTGCATTCTGAGAGGTAGAGGACCAGAAAATGTCAGAGGCTTTCTTTTCCTCTTTTAAACAGCCACACTGAAGATCCACATACATGCCACTTAACTTACTCATGCAAAGTGATCGCTGGCCACAGCACCTGACAATTTCCCTAAAATGAACTAGGGGGCTGGAGAGATGGCTCAGTGGTTAAGAGCATTGCCTGCTCTTCCAAAGGTCCTGAGTTCAATTCCCGGCAACCACATGGTGGCTCACAACCATCTGTAACGGAGTCTGGTGGCCTCATCTGGCCTGAAGACATACACACAGACAGAATATTGTATACATAATAAATAAATAAATATTTTAAAAAAATGAACTAGGAAATTTCGATAAATAATTTAATTATTTTCAATAACTTTACAAACTGTGTAAAACACTCAAAATCCAATTTTACAACATTCCCATTACCACAAAAGGTGAAGGAGGAGAGAGAAGGAAAGGGACGGAAAAGAGATAGATAGATAGATAGATAGATAGATAGACAGACAGACAGACAGACAGACAGACAGACAGACAGACACAGGTAGGTAGGTAGATAGGTACAGAGTTAAGTAGATAGGTAAGTAGATACATGATGGATGGATAGATGGATGGCAGATGGCGGGCAGGCAGACAGACAGACAGACAAATAGATACCGTTTCACTTCAGACAAATTATGTCAGAGGTATATATTTTTGTTTTGAGAGAGGGCTTTATGTATTCCAGTCTTGTGTCAAGTTCACCATGTAATGGAGGATGGCCTTTAATCTCTGGTCCTTCTTCTCCCTCCACTTCTTGACTGCTGGATTAAAGGTGAGGGTCACTACACTTAGATAAGTCAGAGTTGGTTTTAGTTATTTGGTGATGGTGGGTGACTTCAACAGTTTCTGGAGAGATTCAGCCTTGCAGACTGTACGAGGAAGAATCTCTATAGAGGATGCAGCATAAAGATTGTCTATCCCCTGCTCCTAGGGGACCTAAAATCTGTAAGTAAGAGTTCTCAGCTTTGGTGACATTAGCTAATTTGATGATGTCATGGAGAGTTGCTATGTGTACTGTGGGATGTTTCTGGGCACCCTTGGCCTCTTCCCTCTTGTTGCCAGAAACATGTAAACATGCACCAATGTCCTCTGGGGAGGAGATAGCCCTGAACTGAGAGCTATTAATCTGCATTCTTTCTATTATGACTGCAAACAAATTGAAAACTTGTCAAACATTAATACTACAAGAAATTCAGGAAACAACATGGTAATATTTTCTTTGAAACCCAGGCTGGCCTTGAACTCGCTATATAGCTGAGGATGATGTTGAACATCTGATTCTCCTACCTCTACCTTATAAGTATTGGGATTATGAGGAGCCATGACACTCAGTTTATGTGGTGCTGGGACCAAGCCAAAGGCTTCCTGCATTTGAGGCAAGCACACTATCAACTGAGTTACATCCTTGATTTTAGAAATTAAAGCGAAAGGATGGGGAAGGTACCACATTTATTTTAAAGCTCTGTAGTGGTGAGATGCTGGGCTTTGTGTTAAGGAGAGATAAGCTGTGGTCCTGGATCTTTGTCTGGTTTGGTTTTATGAACTTGAACACCACAGTCAGGCTTGGTGAGTCTGTTTTCTCAGTAACTGTTGACTATGCAGTAACAGTGCTATCTACAAAACGAAGATGGTATCTCTCAGTACACCCTTTCCAAGGGAAGATTTTTGTCTCTCCAATACTGTGAATTGCATTGATTGGACATTTACCCTGTGCCAAGGACTGTGATAAATGCATGATTTCTTATTCCTTCCTCATAGCAATCCTGCCAAATGGTAAAAATTATTAGCCCCAGTTTGAGGATAAGGAAACCAAGACTCTGATACATTAAGTGACTTACCCAGATCAGAGCTTGGTAAATGTAGGGTTTGAGAGTAGACTTGAAAACTGGCGTGTTTGACAGCTCTGCCCAATGACAATGCTCGTGAAGCGTGGTCATCATTAAGAAGCTCTCAGTGTTGAGGAATTCTGGGATAGGCATGGATCAGCATTGCCTACAATCCCACAGACGACCTTTATGATTAGCCAAGTTTGGAGATGCTTGCTTCATGCTTTCTTATCAATGCTGACTAAAGACTAAATAAAAATAAGTTAGCTAAAAATAAAATGGCTAAAAGTTCTGGTTTGGAAGCATATTAGTTATTCTTTTGTTGTTCTGCTAAACTATTGTGACCAAGGCAACAGCAGATGGGAGATTTATTTGGGCTTATAATTCCAGGGGGATAAGAGCCTGCCATGGCATGGCACCGTGGCAGCAGGCAGGCATAGCGCCAGTGCAGGAAGCAGAAAGAGCAAACTGGAAGTGGGTGGAGCTACAAACTCTCAAAGTTTGTCCATCAAAACGGCACCACATGCCCGGCTGGGGCCACCACTGGGGATGATCAAGTGTTTAAACACGTGAGCTTCTGGGGGCCATTTTTACTCAAACCACCACTTCCTACTACTTGGCTCCCACAGACTTGGGGCCACATCATAATGCAAAATGCATTAGTTCAACTTCAAAAGTCCCCATACTCCATCACAGTCTCAACATTGATTAAAAGTCCAAAGTCTCTTTTGAGACTCAGGGTAATTTCTTGATTCTGTCTGCCTGCAAAATAAAAAAGGAAACGGCACACTTCTGAAGAATAATGGCACAGAATATATATTCCCGTACTAAAAGTTGGGGAGGGGCCAGAGAGATGAAATACTAGGCCAAAGCAAGACCGGATTCCAGCAGTGCAAACATCAGTCTTAGATCTCCAGGTCTGAAATCGAAGGCCTTCGATGGCTCTGCCCTTCCAGATTTGGAGACCGCAGTGAACATCTTTCCTGAGCTGATTCTTCTCTGTGTGCAGCTCTTCCTGGCTCTGGTATCTCCATCATCATCATGGTAGGCTCTCCACTTTGATAGCATCAGATAGCGACCTCACACAGACTTCCTGCAGCAGTTGATGACTCCAGCTGCCCTCTGAAACAGAGGGGCAAGAAAAGAAGTAAGTCCTCTTCTCTCTGGCGCACTCTTTTTATTAAACAAAAAAAGTAATTTATTTATTTTTATTTCATGTGCATTCATGTTTTACCTATGTGTCTATGTGAAGGTGTCAGATCCCCTAAAACTGGAGCCTCAGACAGCTATGAACTGTCATGTGGGTACTGGGAATTGAACTCGTGTCCTCTGGAAGAACAGTCAGTGCTCTTAATTGCAGAATCATCTCTCCAATCGTCCCGCCCCCCCTTGCCACTGCCCCCTTTATAATTTCTTTTCTTTTCTTTTTTTGTTTTCGATTGTCTGTTTGAGACAGGGTTTCTCTGTGTAGCCATGGCTGTCCTGAAACTCGCTCTGGAGACCAGGCTAGGCTGGAACTCACAGAGATCTGCCTGCCTCTGCCTCCCAGTGCTGGGATTAAAGTGTGTGCCACCACTGCCCCCTCTGGCACTCTTCATGCCCCTAAAGCTATTTTCTGAGGACAGCACTGCCATATTTGGGTATTTATCAGCTGGGGGGACCTCCACCCCCTTCGCCACATCAGCAACATCCTCTGTGTGCTGAAGAGATTGCTTCTAGGAGCTGAAACTTTCCCGTTCAGGCAGAAACCTATCTGGATGGGTCTCCTCTGGGGGAACCTTACCATTTGCTCCCCACGTAGAGAAGGAGGCCTCTGCTTAAGAGCGCTAATTTCCTTAACAATTACAGCCTCTCTGTCAGAACAAGCACCTACAGCATTGCTGGGCTCCTTTTCTCTCCAGATTGTACATTTTCTATTTCTTTCTGCCTCACTTGCTCATTTTTATTATAGACTCGCATCAGGGAATCAGTAACAAAAACTAGACTCAAACTAGACTCAATGTCATCCTGACATTTCCTCTGCCCAAAATTCATCTATTACTTTTTATTTTTTTTATTTAAAAACAATCGTTTTTTCATTTTACATACCAATCCCAATTTCCCCTCCCTCCCATCCTCCTGCTCCCCTCAATACTACTCAGAGAGGGTAAGGCCTCCCATGGGGAGTCAACAAAGTCTGGCATATCAAGTTGAGGCAGGACCAAGACCCTCCTGTATCTAGACTGAGCAAGGTATTCCCTCCATAGGGAATGGGCTCCAAAAAGCCTGTTCATGCACTAGGGATAATTCCTGGTCCCACAGCCAGTGACCCCACAAACTGCCCAAGCAACACAACTGTTGCCCACATTCAGAGAGCCTAGTTCAGACCTATGCTGTCAGTCCAGAGTCAGTGAGCTCCCACTAGCTTGGGTCAGTTGTTTCTGAGGGGTTCCCCATCATGATCTTGACCCCTTCGCTCATACTCTCACTCCTCCCTCTCTTTGACTGGACTTTGAGAGCTCAGCCCAGTGCTTAGCTGTGGATCTCTTCATCTGCTTCCATCAGTTACTGGATGAAGGTTCTATGATGACAACTAGGGCGGTCTTCAATATGATTACAGGAGAAGGCCAGTTCAGATACCCTCCACACTATCGCTGAGGTCATCCTTGTGGATTCCTGAAAACTTCCATAGTGCCAGGTTTCTCCCTAACCACATAATGGATCCTGTTAGGAATTTTTCCTAACGCGAGCTCTCTGCTGATGCAAATTCCCAATCAAGACAAAACAAAACAAGCCAAATTAAAAAATATCCAGATTTAATGGGATTCCTGCTCTCTCAGGTGGCCCCGAGGGGGAACTGGGAGGCTGAAAAAGCGACCAGCCTGGAGGACGGAAAAGGGACCAGGTGTTCCTCTTTTGGGAGTTCACTTAAATACTCTGTGGGGGTGGCATCCTGTGATTTGGAGTCCAGACCAATACAGCTCTCAGGCCTGGGGGCTGGGGGTTATGCTCCCAATCTAACAGATCCATCTATCCAGATATCTCTTTCCTTGCTCTCCCTCTCTGCCCCTTCCCTAACTTAACCACCCCACCCCATTCCCTCATGTTCTTCTTCTCTCTTTGCCCTTCCCCCCTCTCTCTCTCCCTTGTCACAATTTACTCAGGAGATCTTATTTAGTTCTCCTTCCCAGGGGCATCCATGTATGGTCCTCTTAGGGTTCTTCTTGCTACCTAGCTTCTCTGAGGTCATGGACTATAGGCTGGTTCTCCTTTGCTTTATGTCTAATATCCACTTATGAGTGAGTACATACCGTGCTCATCTTTCTGGGTCTGGGTTACCTCACCCAAGATGTTTTTTTTTTCTGGTTTGCCTATTTGCCTGCAAATTTCAAGATGTCACTGTTTTTTTTTTTTAACCACTGAATAATACTCCATTGTATAAATGTATCACATTTTCTTTGTCCATTCTTTGGTTGAGGGACATCTAGGTTGTTTCCAGTTCTTGCTATTATGAATAAAGCTGCTATGAACATACTTGAGCAAGTGTCCTTGTGGTATAAGTGTGCATCCTTTGGTATATGCCCAAAGCAATATTTCTGGGTCTTGAAGTAGATTGATTCCAACTCTTCTGAGAAACCGCCATACTGATTTCCAAAGCAGCTGTTCAAGTTTGCATTCCCACCAGCAATGGAAGAGTGTTCCCCCGACTCCACATTGTCTCCAGCACAAGCTGTCATCAGTGTTTTTGACCTTAGCCATTCTAACAGATGAAAGATGGAATCTCAGAGTTGTTTTGATGTGCATTTCCCTGATGGCTAAGGATGTTGAACATTTCTTTAAGTGTCTTTTACTTTTTAATTTAACTCCAGGCAAGCTCTCAAGACATTTTCACTAAAATATCAGGTAAATGGCCCTTGGCCTGGTGGATACTATTGTTTTCCTCTGAAACCTGTTGGGCCAGGCCTGCAAAGTGCGCATTTCTCTGAGCACTACCGTATTCCGGCATTCAACTGGCTTTTCTAGTGCAGTTTCAATGTCTTCCGCCACATTCTTCCAGCCAACAACACAATCAGGTTCCTCAGAGCAACAGCCACTCTTGGTTTGGCTGTTGTGTTACTTACCTTTCTGTTGCTGTGAAAGACACCTCAACTAAGGTAGCTTACAGGAGAAAGGGTTCGTCTGGGCTTACAGTTCCAGAGGGATAAGGGTCTATCATGGTGGGAAGACATGGTAACAGTCAGGCCTGATGGCCCGAGCAGGAAGCAATGACACAAACGGAAAGTCGGGTCAGGCTAAGAAAAGACCTCTCATATCCCACCACCCGTGACGTGCTTCCCTCAGCAAGGCCACGCCAGCTCTCCAAACAGCTCCACCACCTAGAAACCAAGAGTTCAAATACATTGCCTATGAGGGGTGCGCTCATTGCAGCCACCCCAACAAAGTTAGGGAAATGTATGAAACTGTACACAGCCGGGGAAGAGGCAATGATTGACAGGTCGACGTCTCTTTATTGAGGGTGTGGGCAGGCCTCTTATACCCCCTCCCAAGGTCCCATTGCCTCAGGTAGCCCACTAGGCTGTGCTATCCTTTCTTCATTGGCATCTTGGGTGCCGTGTCTCTGTGTCATCAGTCTCTGGGTGCAGCAGCAGGCTTTTGGTTGGCTCTGGGAGGAAGTTCCTGCCGCGCATGCTCACGAGGGCTGGTTTGGGCAGGGCGGCTGAGGCTCAGGTAGGCTGGCTGACAGTTTCTCTCACAGTACCCTTATCTTTAGTCGCGTTGTTATTGATCTGATTGTTTTAGATTTTGTTTTTAATTATGTACGTTTGTTTGTGTCTTTGTGCACGGTAGTGCAGGGCCCATGGATGGGTCGAAGAGGGTGCTGGGAACCAAACCTCTGCAAGAACAAGGGCTCTTACCAGCTGAGCCGTCTTCCAGCTGTTTTTCTTTTTCTTTCTTTCTTGTTTTTTTGTTTGTTTGTTTGTTTGTTTTGAGACAGGTTCTCATGTAGTCCCGGCTGGCCTCAACCTTGCCATTCAACTACAGATGACTTGAACTTCTGGTCTTCCCACACTACTTTCCCAGTGCTGGTGTTACAGTCATACACCACCATACCTAGTTCTGTATAGTCCTGGGAATGAACCTGGGGTGCTTATACATGCTAGGCAAGCACTCAACCCAATAATCTACTCTTCTAACCTCTGCATATTGCTGTAAAAGTTAAAAGTTTAAATGTTAGTTGGCATAAGAATGGTACATATATTATGGTATATATGGGTACATTGAGATCGTTTGATACACAAATACAGCATGTAAAAATTAAGGCAGGGTGATTTTCATTCCCAGTTCTTTTTTCATTAGCTCATATTGGTGGCACCCTCCTCCCCCAGCCCCGCCAATCTACTGCTTTACAAAAATACAGTAATTCTTTAATTCCATTGCTCAAGAGGCAGAGGCAAGGTAGATCTCCATGAGTTTCAGGCCAACCTGGTCCATATAGTGAGTTCGAAGCCAGCCAGGGCTACCAGAAAGAATGTCTCAAAATAAAAGTCCTTACTTGCCAGCATCCTCTGTCGCCTTTCCCTCCTCTCTGCTTCCTCTTTTCTTCAGCTGTGACCTCTCCCACACTGTCAGCATCTGTGGAGATGGGACCATTAATTTATCTGAGCAGACATGTGTCAACATCACTTGGAGAAAAGGCTGGAGACTCAGAACAAACACACGGCTAACACAATTAGGACCAGTTTGAGAGCAGCAATTCTCTGGCTCCCTAATTAGGTCCTGACTCTGTCAGGATTCTAGACTGTCTTCTTAGCCAAGTTTTCTTTCCCTGTCTCTCCTTCCCACCCTCACCCCTTCCCTCACACACACACACACACACACACACACGCCATGTGCACACCCTACACCCACACAGAGTGGGGAGAACAGTATGTGTGTGTGCATGTGTATGTGTGTGTACGCATGTGTGTGCGCATGCGTGTGTGGGTGTGTGCGTGTATGACTATCTGCCTTTCCTTTGTTGTTCTGTAACTTGGTACAATATCTATGGGGTTTCCTTGTAGAAGAGATAAATTCTTAGACCCTCACATCCCTGATGCAGGGTGGGTGGGGTTACTATTATATGAAATGGGATCCAATCGTATCACTTCCTATCACTATCAGATTCCTGGAATCCTACAGGACAGAGACCCTAGATCCTGTCTTATGAAATTCAACTCTCATTTTAGAAAAATACCAGTCTCAGAGAAATTTATTTGAAAAAAAGATTGTGGAGTTGAAAGCAATTGGAGCTTATTCTGGTTCTCTCTCTCTCTCTCTCTCTCTCTCTCTCTCTCTCTCTCTCTCTCTCTCTCTCTGTGTGTGTGTGTGTGTGTGTGGTATGTACATGTGGTATGTGTGTGTGCATTCAGAGAAAGTGTATTCTAGGCCCTCCTGGGTTACAAAAGCACGCGAATAAGGTCAGACATGCTCAGTTCAGCTTGCACCCACCGTGGGCACACTCCCTCTCATGTTATCCAGCTTGTACCCACCGTGGGCACACTCCCTCTCATGCTGTCTAGCTTGTACCCACCGTGGGCACACTCACTCTCATACTATCTAGCCTCCAAGTCCTCTGAGATAGAGGGACTAGTTAGTTTAATCAGTTTTATAATTAGTTCTTCAGGAGAAAATTTCTTTTTCTTTTTTTAAAATTTAATGTGTTTTAAGGTTGATTTGTATGTTTTTACCTACATATATTTCTCTGTACCATGTGAGCTGGTACCCACAGAAGTTAGGAGAGGGTATCAGAGACACCAAAACTAGACCCTGAAAATAGACCTCTACGAGTTGCTATGTGCTTGCTTGCTGAGAATCAATCCCATGTCCTCTGCAAGAACAAATGCTTCTAATGACTGACCATCTCTCCAGCCCGGGAATATTTTTTTTTTGTGCTAGACTTTTCTGCAGGCTGACTGTGGGGGGTTGAAAGAAAAGGGCCCCAAAGGGAATGGCACTAATAAGAGGTGTTGGAGGAAGTGTGTCACTGTGGGCATGGGCTTTGAGGCCTCTTTCTCAAGCTTCCCTCAGTGTGACAGTCAGCTCCAGGACCACATCTGCCTGCACGCTGCCATGCTCCTCACCATGATGATAATGAACTGAACCTCTTAGACTGCAAATGAGCCGCCCCAATCAAATGTTTTCCTTATAAGAGCTACCATGGTCATGGTGTCTCTTCACAGCAATCAAAACCCTAACCAAGACACTGACCTGGGTCAGTCCCGCATGGATCCATCTCCTGTGGCCAGCGTGGCAGTCGTCTTCGTTCTTATTAAGGACCCTGGAGTGTGGAAGTCATTAAGTTTTGTTTCACTTCAGCAGACTCTCCCATAGCTGCAAGACAAAGGTGGACTCGGGTGCTCATATTCCTAGTGCGATGCTTTTTGCTTAAAAATATTTTATTTTAGCATGTGTGTGTGTGTGTGTGTGTGTGTGTGTGTGACATATTACATATACAGAGGCCAGAGGCTAACTTTGTGGGGTCATCACTCTCCTACTGCCTTTTCATGGGTTCCAGGGTTGGAGCTCGGGTCACCAGGCTTGCGCAGCAAGCACCTTTACCAGCTGGACTTTCTCATTGGCTCCTAGTTCAGTGTTTCTACTGTGGCTAAGTCATCAGGGTCCTCAGGGGCTCTGCATTTTTCTTCTGCATCTTCTTCCTGTCAATTAGCTGCTTCTCAGGACCTGCACAGCATCCCACGGATTGGATCAATTGTCTCTCAGAGGTTGATATTATTCAGACGTACTTGACTGAATTATAACTGAGAATGACTTACTTTATTTTCTGAAGCATTTGCATTTTTATGTGGGGGGGAGGGTGTAGATGTTTGTGCACTTGTCGAGGACAACCTGAGTGAGGTTTGGCCTGGAGCTTGCCAATTAGGCTACCCTGGGCTGGCCAGAAAGCCTCTGGAGTTGCTCCAATACTGGCATTACAAGCACACGGTGAGACTTTGTCATTTTTTTGTAGAAGTTGGCTCGATTCGGGAAATAACCAGGCTAGCTAAAAGATAAAACAATTACATTTTTGTTTATTATGAGGGGAAAACTCATGAAACAGGAACAAGAAGTCCAAGCTCAGCTGTGCTGCGAGGGAACCACACAGAGAGAGGGCATTGGGTCCCAGAAAGCCACACCCTAACTTGGTCCAAGATAGTTGGCAGCATAGATTCCCCATCTTTGTGTGAAGCTGGGCGTGGAACTCAGTCCTGTGCTTGAAAAGTAAATGCCTTGCCTACAGCCTCACTCTTTCTCCCATCTGATATTTACATTTAGAATTTTAAATTGTTATTGTTCGTGTGCATGGGTACATGCGCCACAGTTCATGAGTGTGTGTGTTCAGAAGTCAACTGCTGAGTTCTGGAGACTAGAAATTCCACGTGTAGTGTGCTAGGTACAAAGTGTCGATTATTTCCACTTGGGTTTCTCTGAGGGAATGCTATATAGAGCCTTGGCCAGGGACCAAGGCTGCAACTCCAGCTGGAGCATCGGTCCCCTGCTCCCTCTATGCCCTGCTCCAGTCCCCGAGACAAAGGCGGATGACAGAAGATTGTCACCTAGGGCTCAGATCCATGCCTGTCTCTGGCTCTTGCTTTCAAACTCTTTTTAGTACCAGGCATCAAATAGCAAAGTGGGGAAAATGTCTATTTCCCTAACTGTAGAAAACTTATAAAGCCTCTGTTTCTTTTCAAGCCCATTTTCCTCATCTCTGATGTTGGGGGAACAATGGCACTTTCATGGTTATGAATACAAGCTTGTAATATTTAAAGTATTTTGCATTTACTCTTTAGGAATTTCATACATATCTCTGCCCTCCATTCTGAACCCCAAACTCTTCCCAGACCATGTCTTCCTCCCAATTTCATGTTGTCTTCCCCCTTCCCCACTGAGCCCCCTGAACCTAGTTAGTGTTGCTTGTACACACACAGATGTCCATCCACTGAGCATGGGCTACCTACCATGGGCCACACCCCTGAAGGAAAGCAATCCTCCATCCTCCAGCAGACATAAGCTACCATTCCACGCTCAGCTAGGGGGTGGGGTCTTGTGAGCCCTTCCCTCCCCATGCTGGGATGCTGACTGGCTTGATCTTGTGCAGGTCCTGTGCAGGCAGCCCCAGCTTGAGAGTTCACGTGCACAACAGGTCTCAGTTTTAAAGTAATTCTCCCCAAGTCCAGCTCTTATCGTCTTCCTCTCCAGCTTTCGCTGATGTTCTCTGGGTCTTGCAGGATAGAGAGTGGTATAGATAATGAATCATATTGGTGTCAATGATCTTTGTGGTAGCAGCATTCCTGATCCTGGAATAGCTGCTGCTAAATCAAGGGAGATGACTTTTTAAGTTAAATTCGGAGGTCAGGTAGCAACAGATGGCTCATATGCAGCACTAAGACGTAAGTCTGTACTTTTATTTAAAAAATTGTGTATGTATGTGTATGAGTGTGTTGTGTGAAGGCATGCACATGTACGAAGGTGTGCTCATGCATGTATGTGGTTATATGATTATGTGTCAGAGGGAATTGGATGTCCTCCTCTATGACTTCCTGCATTGTTTCTTTGAGGCAGGTTATCTCCCTGAACCTGGGAAGCCAGCAAGCCCTAGGGGTCCTCCTGTCTCTTACTCCCTCACTCATCTCTGAAGTTATACAGATGCGTGCAGAACCATCCCTGGCTTCTTAGGTGGGCACTGGGATCTGAACCCCGGTTCTCATGGTCACACAGCAAGTGTTCTTTTATTTTTATCCTTTTTTTAATATTTATTTATTTATTATGTATACAATATTCTGTGTGTATCTCTGCAGGCCAGAAGAGGGAACCAGACCTCATTACAGATGGTTGTGAGCCACCATGTGGTTGCTGGGAATTGAACTCAGGACCTTTGGAAGAGCAGGCAATGCTCTTAACCTCTGAGCCATCTCTCCAGCCCCCTTATCCTTTTTTTTTAAGACAAGATTTCTCTGTAGCTTTGGAGCCTGTCCTGGTACTAGTGGTACTCACTCTATAGACCAGGCTGGCCTCGAACTCACACATCCACTTGACTCTGCCTCCGAGTGCTAGGACTGAAGGCATGCGCCACTACTGCCTGGCGTAGCAAGTATTCTTAACTGTTGAGTTCCTGAATTACTTTTTGTCATACTATATATACTATACTATACTATACTATACTATACTATACTATACTAATTTGTTATGCGAGTGTGTGTGTTGTAGGTTTTCTTGCACCATGAACCATGTGTCATGGTCAGAAGACAACTTTTGGAAGTCAGCGTCTTTTACCCATTGAACAATTTTGCTGCCCATCCCAAATTCTTTAAATTAAAATTAATAATACTTTTTTGGCTTAACAAAACAAGAACTATCTTCTCTTATATTTAAGATAGATGAGAATATTTCAGATTTCAAAATGAGCCCCTGAGTTTCCACTGAAGCATCTACTTCTTCACCTCTGCTTCTCTCATGATGTAGGCATTTATTGATCCAGGCTTGCTTCTGGGAAGCATCTCTGAGCATCCCCAGGCCTTGGCATGTTGTGCTTCCAGTTCCATTTGCTCAAGGCAAGTTTTAATTTCCTCTTCTAACTTCTTCGTTAGCCTATTGGTTATTTAAGGAGCATGTCAAATTTCCTGGGTTTTGTGTTTTTTCCAAAGATTTTGAAAGAACACATGCTACAAATGGCAACAAGGTCACTTGAAAGTCTATGAATTTCCTTATGTTTATATAATTTGGTAAATTTTGAGTTCATTTTTTGCTGTTTTCACCAGTGTTTGTCATTGCTCTAATTTTGTTTGATTCTGACCAAAGCCACTTGAGGGAAGGCTTAGGCCAGAGGTGACGATCTGAGGACTAAAGGACAGAAAGCGGAGCTGGGATGGCGAAGGTCTAACAAGGACAGAGACCCCTAGGGCAGGAAACAGTGCTCAACCCCACAGTGCTAACAATGCTAACGGTGCTAACGGTGGGGTCTGGGGAGCTGCTGCACAGAACAGCGGATGGTGAAGACGGCAGATGAAGGAAGGAAGAGCCAAACTGAAGAGGTAAGAATGTAGATATGGAAAAAAAATAAAGTTTGTTGATTTAAAAAAAAAGGATCAAGTAGCAATTGTAAATCAATATGAAGGCGTAGCAGGCTGATGCAGCTGGGTTTGTTTTCATCGTTTAAGCATTTATTGACGTACACAAAGATGATAACACGTGGGTATCCTATGTCTGATGACAACCAGAAAAGAGGGGTTTTACGGTGTTGGGAGAAAAGCAGTTAGGGAGTCAGAGAAGGGAGCTGTAAAGTCAAGACCCCCAGAAGGAGCCTTAACAAGGACAGGGACTGCCTGTGGAGCAGCATCAGCAGGTGAAGTCGGCAGACTCAAAAGAGGACATGTATCAGAAGGTGGGAGTGCTGGGCCACAGGGTGTGACCTTAGGGCACGTCCTGGGACACCAGGATGAGAAACGATAGTCCAGGAGAGCTGGGAGAGACACTAGACTCAAGTGAGCATCCAGGCCTGAAGGATGGAGGAAAGAAAGGGGGAAATTTGGAGTTTCAGATGCTGTTTCGCGTCTGTCTTGAGTTCTGAAGCTAAGAAACCCAGCCGGTTTATTTCAGTCCAAACCACCCGATTAAAGGAATAACTCACTTAGCCTTGCCCAAGAGCAGCCATGCTCTGGTTTGCCTCCCACCTATGAATCAGTTGTCTTAAGACTTCACAGGGCAGAGACTGTTATGGGGAAGAAACCGCTTTCAGGAGAGTTACCTCTGTTGTTGGATGTTGATTAAGCTTTCTGTCCACCTTGCTGAAAATTCTGCCAGTAGCCCTGACTTTTCACACCATCCTGGGCCAGACAAAGTCTTCGGGGGCTTCTTGGTGATTGACAGATGGAAGGTGAGCAGTCAGAGAAGGGAGAAAGGGTGGGGGACTCAACAGCTGATACATCCTCTGTACAGACAGTTCCTTCGTTACTCTTGACTCTCTCCAGCCTACACCATTTACAACCAGGAGAAAGCAAAGTGTCCATATGATGTTTTCCAATTAGTGTTCTAGAACTTCAGGAGTAGAAAGGTTATAAAAATGACAGGGTAGGGAGTACTCAGTGGTAGAGTGCTTGCCTGGCATGCATGAAGCCTTGGGTTGATCTCCAACAACAATACACACACACACACACCATATATACACACTACACACAAACACCATACACACACATACCACATACACCATATACACACCACACACACCACATGTGCACATACGCACACACCATATACATACCATACACCACATGTGCACATACACACATAGACCACAAGCACACACAGATACACACCACACTTAGTCTATAGTTATCATTTTGTTTTTAAAGAAGTTTTAAATACCAGAGGGCTGGAGAGATGCTCATTGGTAAAGAACAGTTGTTGCTCTTGCAGAGGACTCAGTTTCCAGCACCTACAAGGGAACGCACAGCCATTGATAACTCTACACCCTTCCCTGGTCTCTACAAGTACCAGGCACATACATAGGACACATAGGACACATACATACATGCAGGCCAAACACAAAAATAAAAATAATTAAATTTTCAAAAAAAAACCCATGTCAAATAGATAGGGGGAAGTGCAGAGATTTATTCCAAATCACACACTGCTGGTGAATGAGGAAGCCAAGAAATAAGAAGACCAAAGAGGGTTGGAGAGGTGGCTCCGCTGTTTCGATGCCTGCTGCTCTTCTGGAGGTTCCCAGGGGGCCAGGGGACACCTCACAACAAGCTGCAGGGAATTGGATGCTTTTTTTAATGGCCTCTGAGGGTATCAGCATGCAGAAGACACAGACACACATGGACACAGATACAGACAGACAGACAGACAGACACACACACACACACACATATAAACACACACATAAATAAAAATGAATCTTCCTGGCCTGTTGGTGCACACCTTTAATCTCAGCACTTAGAGGCAGACAGAGCTCTGTGAGTTCGAGGCCAGCCTGGTTTACAAACTGAATTCAAGGTCAGCAAGGGCTGCATTTTGAGACCCCCATCTCAGCAAAACAAAACAAACAAACAACAACAAAACCCCAAAAATGAAAAGTTAGAGGTAGGGTTCCTAAGAGCACGTGGGATGAATGTTTCCAGGCAAGCATCCTTGTGCATGGTGTTACACCTGTTATGACCAGGATTCATTCAGAAAACAGTGGGCATTTAATCACCCCACTGACCTTGGGAGTGAAATAACGGTGTCACCCCTTCGGATTAGACTGGTCATCTTACTTTTCAAACCACCCATCCCTTATCATCTAAGAAAGTAGGGAGGCCCTGGAACAGTGCCTGCTCTGCTCCCCTGTCCTCACTTGTCACGGTCACCATGGAGACCTGATCACACTCAAGCACTTGATCTTGCAATCTGTCTCTGAATGGTGGATATTCTTTCTGAGATCAAAGAACAGGAGGTTCCTAACTGAGCTCTTGTAAGGGAATGAAGCTATATAGAAATTGTTTAATCTGAGTCCAGGACTGAGCAGAACACTAGAAATACCCTAGAGTACAGCTTTATCATTTGTACA